>JANHGL010006575.1:0-44276 GCA_024611195.1 Ceyx melanurus
TCCCACCTTGTTTTAATTTCCCAGGGGGGCACCTTCCAGGACGGTATTTATTGTCTTGCGTTTTTCAGTCGCAAGTAAAGAATCCCCCTCCCCTATCCCCCCTCCCTCCCGCGGCCGGGAGCCGCACCCTGCGCCCGGCCGCTCCCGGGGGCAGGGCGGTGGGCGGGGGCGCGCAGCGGCAGCTGGGCGCAGGGTGCGGCTCCCGGCCGCTGGAGACCCGGCCCCGGGCAGCCTTCGTGTGTCGGTCAGCCCTTTGGCCTCGGGTGCTTTCTGGCCGCCGGGCGTTTGTCTTGGAGCCAGCGGCGGGAGCGAAGGGCAGCAGCACGGCTCCGGCCTCTTTGTTCGAGGGAGGCTGCTGGAGTGGGTGGGGGAGCGGAAAGTCGCAGTGGAGGGTGTGGGAGCGAGAGAACAACCGTGGGGCCAGGTTGCTGAAAGCATCCATATCCTTTTGCTCCTTGATTTTGCTTTTAAAAAATTTTTATTGAGGGGGGTGAATTAGGCAGGACATGCTTTTGACGCATTCAAATTCAAGTTTTCACAGTTATTCACCACGAAAATAATGCACACAGAAGTCCCACGAAATGAGGATGGAGAGCTCCCAACACAATTACGATTCATCCTCAAGAAGCAAATCCCATCCAAATTTCCGTTCTGTGCAGACTCTGTTACCACTCTTAACCATGCTACACAAAAGTTCTACCGAATCTTGGCACTGGCTGTAACCGATGAATTATACATTTATTTATTTGAATGCTGATGTGCCGCTTCCAAGGAATAATCAGTGTGGATTGAAAGCGGTTTAACCTGGCCGTGGCACCCCTGGGAACACGGCATGAGACAGCTGTAGATGCAAATAGAGGAAGGAGACAAGGGCTGTGGGAGTCTGGCCAGCCCTGCAGTGCCGAGCACGCCGTCCCCTCCCCACTGCAGCAATCTGGTAATCAGTATTGATAATTTGTAGTCAGTAGGAGATTTATCGCTGCAGAAGGCCCTGGTAGGGATTCTGTCACTAGGGAAGAACGGGCTCTTTAGCCTTTGGTTAATGATCTCGCAGCACTGATATATAAACGTTTCTGCAGCAAGAGAGATGCCTTGAATTAGTAGGTTTGCTTCAGAGACAGATTGTCTGCGACCAGTTTGCCTCTTAATACGTGGTTAACAAGCTACATACACAAACAATAAAAAGCAATGGAACTACCTAGCTCAGGTTTCTAAAAATACTAACGACAACAGTATTCAATTAAAAAAAAAAAATAAAAAATGAAAGATATATTATTAAAAGCATCTTCCCTCTTTAAACTCACAAAGGTTAATGATTCTCTTCACCATTTCTTTAAACATTATTCTCCCTTGTTGGACCTAGACAGCCTATTAGGCTAAGCCACTTTATTTCAAGAGCTTCTTCAAGGCAAAAAAAAATATTTTCCTGTGGAAAAATAGGCACATTCTCAGTCATACACATTTCCAGTTAGTGCTAAATGAGCTACATTTGTTTTGTACTCAAGCTTCACCCAATAGACCACTGAGAGAACTACAGTGCCTGATTTTTCCCCTCCCTGTTGAGCACTGTATTTTGCAAAGTGGCAATAAAGGCGAGATCCTGCTGCAACTGGAGCCAACAGAACATTGCTAATCAGTTTAAGCTGGCCCACTATTATGTTTCTGGCCCTGGTCCAGCAAGGCACTTAGGTAGGTGTCTGAGTTTCAGCATGTGAATAGTCCTACTGGCTTTGGACAGAACTCTTCATATAACTTAGGCTATAGATGCTAAATACCTTGATAAGTCTGTCTTTATATCATGCCTTAGAATATAAAATCAAGCCTCATTTTCTTTTAGGCTGTGTGTAATAAAAGGTTTTCAAATAAAGCTTCTTTGATTTACACAGGGATTTCAACAGCTGTAGAACTGCTGGATCTTAGTACACCCTGAATGTCCATGAAGTTCTTCTTCTGTTTAGTTTGCACAGTGTATGAATGATGCACACCAGGCACACATCCCCAGCTATTTACTTATTTATTTATATTTAAGTGTATTTTATTTTAAATTTCATAGACTACAACTGTACACAAATTCTAGGGGCTTTTAAATTTCACCCTCCCCTCGATGAGATCTTCCAGATGACAGCTGGATTGGATGGGTAGACTCCTTCACCCCTTATTCTCCCTACCAAATGGGATGTGTGTGTTACATGGACCAGCAGCTCCTGCAAGTGGGGTCACTACAGACCTGATGCACCATGTACATGGTTGGATAAACTTTCTTAGGCAGTGCACATGACACTGTGGAGGTGAAGCAGTCAGTGATGACACTGAAACTAAAAAAAAATCTGAAACCATTATTTCATTGTTTCTTTGCAGAGTTTAATTGAAGAATATTTCTTAAGAAAACATCCTCAGATTATTATCAAACAGAAAGTCTCACTTTTGATTATGAATCTTGTTTATTTTAGAGGAAGTTGTTTAAGAGAAATACATGGGATATTTGTTAATAATGTGTTAAATGTGTGGTCTAATTCAGATTGCTTTCAAGATAAGAACTCTGTGAGGTGATAAACGAATGGGATTATGAGGCTATGGGAATTCAGACATCTCCAAGCTTCCTCCTTTGTGTTTCTCAGTAACAAGATCAAACTCATAAAAGTACTTCAGAGTTTTGTTACACTTTGTCATATGTACTTCTGTTGCAAGCTCTGACCTCAGTACATAGTATGGGATGGGCAGTATCCCTGCTGTGTTTGTCTGTTAGCTGAGTAGTACCTTACTGTTTTCTCTGGTATGTAGTCACACATACAGAGTCCTAAATGAGTGTATGGTTGTTGAGTTTTACTGTTTCAATGTTTTTAATAGCTAGGCTTCTTGCCTGCAGAGGCATTCTGCCTCTGCTCTGCCCCTGCACTTAAACAGTCTCTTGATCTCACCAACGGCACAGGAGTAGCCAGCTGGGCGTCAATGGCAGCAACACACTTCCAGTTCAGCAACCAACAGCTGAATGTCAGGCTGCCTTTGGACTGAACATGCTCCCTTCACAGAGCTTCTAGCAGAAGGTTTTAACCTTCCCCTTTAATAAATAAAGATGGTTCTTCCCCTTTTATAACTAAGCAAACACACGTCATCACTTCAAATTACTTCAAACTGTGTAGAAAATTACCTCTCTGAATAGACAAATAGGAATTACTTTAAGATGAGAATGAATGTAGACAAGATTCAGGAAAGATTTTATTGTCTCATGATGTTAACAGAAATGGGTTTTGACAGAGGCACCATTATTCCAGATTTTGTCAACATCTATCAGAAGAAATATTCAATTAGTTTATTTTTCTGATAATTTTGGTTATTAAGCAAATAAAAAGTTGTTGGCAAGTACAATTCACTGGAGAACTGAAGGATAACACCTATTGACATTCTTTTCCTGTTTTTAGAGTACATTACTAATTTTAAAACTAGTCCATATGGCTAAGAATTTATACTGCCTCATAGCAGTTTTTTTACTTACCCTGTGAAGTGTACAGGCAGGAGCATGGAGCATCATCTATTCCATCATTTTATGGAAGAGATCCCATAACACACTGAGGAAATAAAAATAAAATTCAACAGCTTGAACACTTCCAAAATGTTCTCTCACTCCCACCTCCATCACCTCTTTGTCCCAATACTAGCTCTGTTGAGACTAAAGGTTTCTGTGTGTAATAATGTATTCCTGAAATTCATTCATGTTGACTTCGTAATTTTGAATTTCCTTTAAGTAATTAATTAATTAAGCCTTTTTTTTTCCTTTGGTATTTGTACCATATTTCTGCAGGTCACATTTTGCACACATATTTTTTACTATAAATATATGTGCAATCCAACCTTGTGGTTAGATTTTTTTTCTCAGGTGACATCTCCATTTCTTTAGAAAAATATTCTCTTTTTTTGAATAGCATTACTGAAAAGAAGTCATTACAGAGGAGAGATGGAACACTCCTATCCAGCAATATATTTAGATATCATTTTAGCCTTCAAAGACTATACTAATTGTTTCTCCTAAGAGAAACACAGAGATGAAGGTTGTCCCACAACTGTAGGTCTGGGCAATGCTTGACTTGTGCAGCATTTTCATGTAGGTTTCACTACCTTATTAGCTCATAGTTTAATGGTAGTCTAAGGAGGAAGAGATGTTCAGCACTCCTGATAAACATCAAGTTCTAGGTGTCTTAAAGTAGGCATCCTAAAAGGGCATAACTGAAAATAATTGATAATAGTTGGAAAATGAGCTCACTAAAAGCTTTGCTAAAGATCATACAAGCCAGAAAGTCCCTCCTTGAGTGTAAGGGGCTGAGGGTGCCTCCTACCCTTGTGACCAGTGGGCAGCAACACAGCTGGAAGTGAAATCCTCCATGTCTTCTCAAAGAGTGTGCTCTCTGAGGCTGTCTATATTGAGTACATTTGCCTTTCAACTTTTGTTATCATGCTTCAAAGCCCTTTATTCTGGCATCCTCAGTGGTTCTGCCCAATGCTTTAGGGTGGAGCAGATGTCACATGATGATCCAGCAGGGCTTGCTTACCTCTGCAGTAACCACCTTCAAAAAATACCATCATCATTCACTTTACAAGTCACCTTTAGAAACAAAAACTGTTGCTCTCTTCAGGTGGCTTGTTGAGAATGTGTCTTCATCTGAAATCAGTCATGTCCAGTACAAAATGTCTTCAGAGAAATTTGTTGTAAAGCTTGGACATGTCTCTCCCAGCCATGATTGAAGCCTGAAGTCAGGATTGTACAGCCAGGCCTGGGCAGGTTTTCCAAATGAGGAATTATGTCCTGGCACAAGGTGCTAGAGCCTTTCAAACAAATACAGTAAGCACTTCTTTAGTTTGCCACATGCATGGATTTTTTCCTAGTCATCTTACCAGAGTGAAATGACTTCTGGTAAAAGCTTCTTCAAAATTCAGCAAGAGACAAATAACTCATTTTTTTGTTTTATTTTGTTTTGTTTAAATTTCAAAAAGTCATGTAAACACCAGCTACACTAATCAATGAGACTTTGTTTTTTATACAGCAAAAATAATCGAATTACACAATGAAAGATAAAAACCAAGCTGTTATAAGTTGACACAAGGACATCTCCAGGTCCTGATAATTCCAGAACATCTTGAAAATTATGATGGCCACGCCAGTTCTGGAAGTTTAATAAGTCTGGGCTGAGCAACACAAAAGAAATTCTGGTTTGTCTGTAATGACAGACTGTTAATGATGGGATATGCTGGTGCACAGTGCTCTGAAAAATTGGCTGTTGCAAGGGAAGAGCTTTTTTAAGTGTAAAAGAGCCAAGCACCCTCACCCCTGAGCCACACAGAAATCACAAGAGCATCCCAGCAGGAATCAACTCCTCATGTGGTTAATTTAGTAGCAGAGCAGTGTCTGAATTCATTAAGATCCTCTTCTATCTAAGTGGAGGCCAGTACTGCAGAAAAACAGATACAGAGAGATAGACTAAGAGCACAAATGAATTCTAGAAAAATTCAGTACTCTTTCAAAACTGGAGAAAAGTTACTACATGGGAAAAAAAAATATAAAAGAGGGAAAGAGAAGAGAAAGATGA
This sequence comes from Ceyx melanurus, assembly GCA_024611195.1. Taxonomy (NCBI): domain Eukaryota; kingdom Metazoa; phylum Chordata; class Aves; order Coraciiformes; family Alcedinidae; genus Ceyx; species Ceyx melanurus. The sequence goes on from JANHGL010006575.1 coordinate 5,580, forward strand.
AAACCAGAGGTGGATCATTTAGGAGCAGTCATATTACTGAAAGTCTATAAAAGATGTCATAGTATAGACATTTTTGCATTAATGCATCTTTAAAAAATCTGTGTATTTCTATGATGTAAATCTGAGCAAAGCTACTTAAAACACAGGTCATTTCATCTGACCAGTGGTTCTTGTTCTATTTTTATTTTAGTTACAGTTGTAACAAAAATATCCCGCCAGCAAATGCTCTCTCTCAGACAACTTAACCAATTCTGAATAATATACTAATTTATTTGCATGATTAGCATGGTTTCATAGAAGAGGCTGTCAGCTGGTTTTTTTTCTTCTTCATTGTACACATTTTCTGATTACAGGACTCAATAATATTTATGATCTATGCCTAAATATGATAAATTTTAGCAATATGCTATTGAGTGGTACCATGATTTTCTTAATGGAGGCAATCAGATGTTTGAATATATGCATAAAGATATGGCAAGATACAATAGTAGAAGTATAAATCAGGTAATTAGTAATAATAACTGCATAGCTCATTTACTTAAAGATCATACAGAAAAATCTGAAAGCCATAGAATGACAGCTGTGTGAAGAATAGCTCAAAATTTTCATCCTAGAAAACCCCTCCGAAAGCATAAAATTTAAATGCACTAAAGCCAAAGAGAATGTTTTGGTTGACTTAAACCAGGGCTAGGGTTTCTTCCATGAATTAGCACATTTCTAGCAAAGCAGTATCAATCGGCTCAAGATCAGCTTTGACAAAAACTTGAAACTGCTGCAATGAATTTTACTGGGAGTTCAGAGAAGTTCCTAAGGGTAGAATGATGTGGGACACGGGCCATGCCTTTTAGATGAACTTCTAGAGGACCACTGATAAATGGCCACAGCTCAGTGGGTCCTCGAAGCTGATGCTTTGCATGCTTTTTTTCTCAGGCTAAAAAAGGATGTGACAGATTAGAAAATGCTTGTCATCTTGCAGGAGTCAAGGTTATTGGAGATTTCATCCATCACTGCACACAAGTCACTTTATTGATTGTTGTCACTGCCACAGTCAGTTTTACAAAAAAAAAAATTAAAAAAAATCCAACACACAAAGAATGTCCAATTAAATAAATATTTCAGATTTATGATCTGGTCTCTAATTTAACCTATCTAAATGTTTTCAATTGTGCCAACTTCAGGTTAAAATAGGCACGTTTATATCCACCTGGTCTATTTCCACTGCAATTTTATGGTTTTGTTAATAACAAAACTTCTAGAGACACCACAGTTGTTGTGCTATGTAAGTTAATACTCACTGATGGCCATGATGCTGTTTTATTTGCTACCATTCAGAAAATGATATGATCATTTAGACTTCTCAAGCTATCCAAAATCTTCACAGGGAGATAAAGCCAAAACTTAAAAGAATAGTGACAATAATTCTCTTTATTTGCTATCATATCTCTATTATTATTATTATTGCCTGTACCCATTCTGTAAGGCTCATTGCTTGCTTTGAAAGGAAGCTCAAATGCTGAGAGAGCTTTTACCGAAGCTGAAAGGATACTTGGAAGAGTCTCAGTCTCAATCTGCCAAAAGGTACCTTTCCTAGTTTTAGTGCTGTCCACTTGTTAGAAGTTAAGACCAAAGGAAAAAATGAGTTTTACAGAATCTGTTTTGTACCAGCATGGTTGGTCAGGGAGTTGCTGTCATTTTTTGCATGCTCTGTGCAGTAATTTCAAAGTTCTTCAAAATTCCTTGAACCAAAGAATTTCTTCAAGGATAAGCACACCCTTGGTAGGCTTCATACTCTTAAATTGGGCACTCAATTACTCTAACTGCAGAAATGTAGTCCTATGGAATAGCTTGCAATTAAATACATACAGCCCCTTGCTCTCACATTTATCCTGAGTCATCTCTTAAATTGTATAAAAGCATTTAAATTTCTGTAGTCCTCCTTATGGGAAAAAAAGAAAAAGAAAAAAAAAAAAGAAAGAAAAAAAAAAAAAGGAATCAAGCCATGCAGTATAAATCTCTAGAGTATAAACCAGTGTCAGGGCATCTGCAACACAGGTTCTGTTATCATGCCTCCTTGGGTTTAAAGCAGAATCCTCCACAAATATGAGTCACAGAATCACAGAAGGTTAGGGTTTGGAAGGGACTTCCAAAGATCATCAAGTCCAACCCCCCTGCCAGAGCAGGCAAAAATGCATCCAGACTGGTCTTGAAATTCTCCAGAGAAGGAGACTCCACATCCTCTCTGGTGAGCTGTTCCAATGCTCTACAACCCTTACAGTCAAGAAGTTGAGGTGGAACTTCCTGCACTTCAGCTTGAACCTGTTGCCCCTTGGCCTGTCGCAAGACACAAGTGAGAAGAGGTTGTCCCTGCCTTGACACCCAGCCCTCATGTGTTTATAGACATTAATCAGATACCCTCTCAGTCTTCTCCTCTCCAGACTAAACAGCCCCAGGTCTCTCAATCTTCCATCCTAAGGAAGGGGTTCCAGCCCCTTCATCATCCTCATAGCCTCTGTTGGACTATCTCCAGTAGATCTCTGTCCCTCTTGAACTGGGGAGCCCAGAACTGGACTCAATACTCCAGGTGAGGTCTCACTAGGGCCTGAAGTGAGGAAAATGCCCCTAAAAGCTTTGACGTCAACGGACAAACTGTAATATCAAACAGCTTTATACAGAAACTTAAAAGTCATTTGCCATGAGCTTATTTTGTTATGGCATTCAGATCTTAAAATACTCTTATTAATTAAGACTATTACAACATGTGTGTCATTGCCTGTATTGTTGCAAGGAACCCTTCATTTTGAAGTAATCTACTTAGATATGTCATTTGCAGTTGTGTATAGAAAGCAAACTAATGCCTTTAGTCAAAATGATGAGACATCCTTATTTTAATATGCCCCACAAAATTAAAATTCCATTCCGAGCCCAGAAGAAAATTGGATTTTTCCAACTGTCTTCTTTCATTGTCTTCTGCATTTTGACACATAGTCACGTGGCAGCCAGTAAAGAGTGATTCTGTAGCATTGTTGATGTAGCAAAGTTGGATTCCTTACCTTTTCTTTCTTAATTTCGTGCTCTGCTGATGCACTTTGGGCTGTTCCTTTGCTTGTTGCTGGACCAGTGGTTTGCTTTCCAAACTCATGGGGCATTCTCATAAAAAAAATTTCTCTTTTGAGAAACTCAGTGTGGCTTTTAGAACAATTTGATGGTAATCTCAGTCCAAAGACAGGAGGAGAGAGCTTTCATAACATAATTGAAATAGTATGACTACAAATACGGAAAGAATCTGCTGTGCCCAAATGAAAAGAGTCAATAGCAGAACTCTTATTGCAATTGAATTGTGAAGGATGAAAATATGCTGGAATTATGTCATTACTCTCTAGGTGTGATAATACACAGCCTCTGTCAGCAAGTGATGCAAGGCCAGGTGATGCAAGACCAGAAGGTGTTTGTTGAGCCTACATAAAGGGATCAGGGTCATGTAAAATTAATTAAGTTGGTGGAACCCTCTAAAGAGATCATTAGGAAAAACAGAACAAATGACACAACAAAAAAATATAAAAGCACACAAGGCAGAGGGTGAGATTCAGAAGAAGAAAAGAAATACTGTCAGCCAGCTCTGTTACAGCCTGCTCTAGTAACCCAATCTTGCTGTGCTAGAACACATCCCATAGCACAACTCATACCTTGGGAAGATGCTGTTTGATCACAGAAGGTTTCAGAACTAAACCATTCATCATATTTGATTTGCTTCAGCACTCAAGGGGCTGTTTCACCAGCCAGCACCTGTATTGCCTGCAGCACTCCCAAAGAGACAGCCTGTTCCAATGGAAGTGTCACTCATAGAAATCAGGAGACCTGTGTTCTCCTTCTCCATGAGGCTTTCCTACAGAGAGGATTTGTGACGTGAGGCAGGGTTTTTTTTCATCTCTTGGGCATTGCTCCCCCAGCATCCCTTGCCTGTCTTTCTCAAACCATAAGCTCTTTGGCGTAGGGTGTTTGCATCCAACATGTTTGTGCAGAAAGTAGTGCAGATCTCAGCTGGGCCTCTGCATGCTCCCACAATACAATAATGAGGTGACCTTAAGAGCATACTGGATTTCATTTCAGTCTCAAAAAGCTGGCTGTGTCTCAGGTGCCTGGCAAGGGAGCACAGGGCTGAGCTGTGTTATGCATTGTATATTGCATATACCACCATGGGCAACGTGCCAGTTTCTGTTTCCTTCCAGCTGTGCAGAACTTCAAAAACTAGTTGGTTAGTGGGACTTGAAGGGTCAAAAATAAACAACTCTTTGTTATATGCAGGCTGAACTCAGTAAGGCAAAAAGAATCAACGTATTTACCTTCATCATATGTTAATTATAAGTAACATTTACACTTAATCTCTCTGCTTTCCCGTGTTAAAAATAGTCCTGCTTGTGACTAACGGTCTCTGCTGTGACACAGCAATCTGTTTTAGCTGTGCTTGCCAAGGAGCAAAATGTGACCCAAATTGCCCATGGTCCATCAGTCAAGACAGATTTTCATTTTACAGTACAAACTAAAAAAATTCCTTACAGCTATTGGGTAACAGATGAGAACAGGCAGGGTGGTTTTACCAGTGTTTTCCCTAATCTTCCTGTTTCAGTAAGTAAGTGGTTGCTGACTTCTAATGTCAGTTGTAGCACTCTTCCTTATTAGCTTCACTCCATGAGCATGTGAGCTGCAGGACTGGCGAAGGGCTAATTTTATGTCACTGTGGAGACATAGGGGATAGATCTGAATAAGCATATTACTTGAGATCAGAAGAACACTTTTAAAGAGAACTATCAGAACACAGGGAGTGCCACCTGAACATGAGGAAAAACTTCTTCACTATGGAAGTGACAAAGCCTGGAACAGGCTGCCCAGAGAGTTTGTGGGGTCTCCTTCTCTGGAGACTTTCCAGCCCCACCTGGATCTGTTCTTGTGTGGCCTGTCCTGTATGATCCTGCTCTTGCAGGGGGATTGGACTTATCTCCAGAGGTTCCCTTCCAACCCCCACAATTCTATGATTCTATGAACACCCCAGCTGACCATTCTTTGCTTCATACTGCAGAGCAAGCTGAGTGCACAAACTGGTTTACTTGGCAAGTAAATGAAGCTGGAAGATTAGCAGTATATCTGCTATGCTCGAGGCACTAAGGGTTGTTCAGACCATGGGACCAAACTAGTCTAAAGGCAAAACCCCCAAAACATACACAGCATGAGCATGGAGTCCTTAGAATTGTTTCCCTCCAGAGATCCAGTCCTGCTGTGCTTCTCTTTTTGCTCCTGTAGACATAGCATTGGAACCCTTGAAAGCCTTCAAGGTTGGAGGCTTGGACCAACAGAAGTAAAGAGCCCATGAAAAAAGAGCATGGAAATATTCACCCAACATAGGTAGTGGTTTCACAGTTTCTAACCACTGCTGTTAAAAATAATGCCTGAAGTTTGAGAAAATGGTGACACTGATTTAAAACAATTATATTAAGGTCCATTTGGGACTTGTTCAGAAAAAAACCCCTCATGCATTCTTAAATTTCAAAGCTTCAGCAGGAGTTTCTTCTTTGTAGCTGTTAAAGCTTTTAGGGACATTAACATTTCAGAGGCCTTCTCTGCAACTCTGAATATGAGGAATTCGTTTTTTAAAAAATCCATGAGGTTTTGAAATAATCATTCAGCTTTGGAGTTTAAAAACACTGGAATATTCACAGCAAAACTGCATGAACTCCTAATACTGAAATGTTGCTATGCTGGTGGTTTTCTGAATTGTGCGCTGTTTTTTAAATACAAAACATTTCTTTTTGAGAGAACTTGCTTTCATGACAAAAACACTGATTTCTGTTCAACCCATGTGACATGGGCCAGCCACTGTAAGCAGACTACTAACTGGGTGCACAGACATTACTGTGCTTCAATTGTTTGTTTCTTAAAATGTGTGGCAGTTTAAGGAAAGAACAGGTGAACAAAGCATGGTTCTTGCTACTCAGTGCTTCCAAATAAGCTGATCTTTGCCTGGTCAAGGGGGACAAGTCAACACAATGCAGATGCTGGATGCCTGAGGAGTTGTGTAGCTCTTCATTTCCTCTGAGGCCCTCAGCCCTTAGCATCTCTGACAGGAAAACCAGTCCTATCAACATGACAGGTTGTTTGGCTCCCAGGGTTGCAGCACCTCCAGAACTTCTTGTGAGTATTCAAGTCAAGTTCCAAGTATGGTTGAAGGACTTTCTAGGGCAAGTGGAGAATAAATCAATACCATGAAAAAAAAAAAAAGTAATGCTTGTAAAGCATGGCAGGTCACCCTAATTCTATTGGTAGCCAGAATGACAATGATTTTGCCAGAATGCTTTCAGTGCAGCTATTGTACTGAATGGTAAAATGCCTAACAGGTTCTTATCTTTCTCCAGACACACTCTGCAGATGACAGGCTGAGAGAACAAGCACCTTTTTCTAATTGTTTTAAAGCTGTTAGGAAAGAAGACGAACTCAATGTCAAGCAAAGATAAAAAATAACAACATCCCCAAAAGGCAGAATTTCTAGACACTGCTTTGCATGCCTCTCTCTGCAAAGATATTTCAGGGTATAGTTGTAGCAGCGATTTAGAAGACCTTGTATGAGAAAGGTTGAATGACAAATTCATATGCATCCACAATTTGAAGATGAAAGAGCTGTCTGATTTTCCCTTAGTAACATCAAGAGTTAGTTTGGTCTAATCTATTAAGTACAATACTTTCAGACGCAGTTGTATTTTAAGATGTGGTTTTACAAACTGGCAGCAAATGTGCAGCTGATGATTTTGATAGTGGCAGGGATTTGTGAGCTCCAAGATGAATTTTGTAACATAACTCCTCTCAAAAGATACATTTTATGTAGTGTGGGTAGTGGCTAAAGCATTGCCCCAGGACCTGGGATAGCTGGATGTAGACTGGGCTCTGTGACCAGATGCAAACTGGGATAATAGCAGTTAGAGATGTGATGGCAGAACATTGTATAATGGCTGGGTATTGGTATCACCATTTCCAGACCAATTCCTCCTCAGTCTGTGTCTGGAGTCTATAGGCATTACAAAGTCAGTAACTGGTAGCACCATAAGGGCAAACTACAAGGGTATTTATTGCATCAGCTGATACACACTACACCTGAGTATGGAAGCAACACATTTTGGCCAGTAAATAAGGAAGAAAAAGTTTTGTTTTGAGTAATTATGCATATTAAGGACATTATGTAAAGGATTTGATAAATATATGCTCATATCTGGTTTTATTAATTATCTGGATGACATTTTCATTTGTAACAGAGAATGTCTTTATCATCTGCCTATGGCAACACGCGGGCAGTGTTTCAGAGCTGTTCTCAATTGCATTTGGATACGTCAGAGAATTTGTAAGAGCTTCATGTCTCCCCACCTGCCAGGAGAGAGTGGAGTCATGGCACTCTTCCAGTGCTAAATACATTTCCTGGTAGCCAGATTCACTCTTTATAAATCAGAAAGGACTGTCTGCATTACGCCCAAGACTGAGGTCATGTAGGAGATCAGCAGCAGTCTCTGCAGGACTGAGCATCTCGTGTCATTTGATAAAGGCTCAACGTTCAGAAGAAATATTCTAGAGAAATCTGCCAGGTGGGTGGGTGGTAGAGCAGATTTGCTGGTCACCAGACAGTAGCCTCAGCTAGAGATTCACTGAGGAGCTGGGGAAGTGAAGCGTGCTAACAAGACCTCTCATTTCAGCTTACAAGGAAAAGATGAAGGAGCTGTCCATGCTCTCTTTGATCTGCTCCTGTTTTTACCCGGAACCTCGCAACATGAACATCTATAAATATGATGGTGAGTGACTTTCACTGGAAATCATCCTGCAGGTCAGATAATGTGCTAGGACATTACTCGGTTCACCATCCCAGTCTGGTCTGGAGTGTTAGTCAGTGGATATTTTTCTAAATGAACAGTTTCTTCCTGGTTTTCGCTGTTACTTTCTACTGTATTACCCATGATGCTAGAAACTGTTCCCAATAGCAGCTAACTAAAGTCTTCAAGCTAGTTCTCTCATACTGAGCTTTACTGTTCCTATTCCCCATTTGAGAATTAGAGCTCTTTGCAGCTGACATAATTCCCAAGGAAACCAAGAAAAGATGAAAGCATGCTTAAAAGAATTAATCATCTTGGGCACTGCTCACAGGGGATGTGAAATGACACAGAAGCCCAGTAAGCTTCCAAAACTGCTGTAAATTTTTATCTTTATGAGATTAAGGTATAATTAAGCTATTACAGATAAAATGGAATATACTTTTTCTGAGAACATTTTGCAGCCCATAATCTGCCTTTGCATTTAAAATGCCCAAGGCAGAAATGCTGAATCTTTTGTCTGTACCTCCTACACTAAAGTCTGTGCTGCTTCACTCCTCAGTGCTGCTGAGGTATTGAAGGGTTTAACCTTTCTCACTTTATTTGCAGACATGGAAGTGAAACAAATCAACAAACGTGCCTCAGGCCAGGCCTTTGAACTGATCCTAAAGCCTCCATCTCCGGTCTCAGAAGCACCACGAACTTTAGCTTCTCCAAAGAAGAAAGAACTCTCTCTTGAGGAGATCCAGAAAAAGCTGGAGGCTGCAGAGGAGAGGAGAAAGGTATCTGTCCTTAAAAAAATTATACTAATTAGACCTGACTTGGTGTACAGCCAAGTTTCATGTTCATTTGTATGTTTTCCATTGCCAGCATTGACAAACAGTGGCCTGCATGGACAAAAATTATTAATGTGTTTAAAGAAACAAATTAGTTTCTTTTCTTCCAGCAGCTTGCAAACAGCTTACAGGGAAGTAAGCATCACAGAACACACATAGCTTCAGATGGGAGGCCCAAGTGGGTTCAAATGCACATGCTTGCTCTATGAAGGTTAAGTTGTCCATTCAAAGCATCTATAAAAGCTTCTGAAAACCAGTGCAGTTCTTCTGGTGTCTAAGAGATGGATGTGCATTTCAAACAGCTACTCTCTGGGCTCCCAGGTCTTGAGTCCTTAAAACCTGGCCCTCAGCTTTTATTTGCAGTGAAACCTGCCTGTGCTGGACCTCATGAATCGGAACAGCTCATTTAGATGAACACTGAAGTGTTGCTGCATTTGCCATTTCTGATGCCTTGCTAACTGAATACCTCCAGTGCACACACATCAGTATTTCTTACAAAGAAATAACTTCTGCCAGAGTATTCATTTCGGTAAAAGGACATGATTGTATGTGAAAGGAATATGCATTTACACTAGCACCTTCCCAGAAGTACAAGCTTTCACACACCCAAATGGTGATAGACCCCAAAGACTCGATCTGTGAAGTGCCTCTGTACCAACTACAAACACTCCAGTCAAGATACGGACACAGAATGAAATGGCAGCAATTAAGAACACTGATTTTTTGCATATTCTAAGTAGGAAATATAAATTGAATGTCCCAGAGATTTCATTTCATTGATTTCATTACTGTTCATTTCTTCCTAAAGAAAAACTCATTATGCAATAAGCTGGCAATCAGTGATAGCAATAGAGACACCTGCCATTTCTTCCCCTTGGTACCATATTCATTCTGAATGAACATAGAACTGAATTATTTTAACAGAGATCCTTCACATTAGCACTGCAGCAGAAACTGATGGGAAAGGAACAAAGAAACGAGCAAAAAACTTCATTACATCAGTGCTGAAATCCCTGATGCTCTCACATCTCAACTGTTGCCTTCATATTTGGCTTGAAAAAAAAAAAAGAAGTGTGTAATGCAGAGAAGTATAAAAAAGCAATCAGAGGAATAGAAAATTTTCCATGAGAAGATAAATTAGATAGTCCACTTTTCAGCTTGGAAAGAAACAACAGATGAGAGATAAGATAGAAGTCTACAAAGTCATGAATGGTAATGAGAAGATGAATAGAAACAATTATTTTCTGTTTCACAAAATCTAAAGGGGAACAAATGCTCAATGAAATCATCAGACAGCAATTCCAAAACAAAGTGAGCAAATCACCTTTTCATGTGTTGTTTAATCAAGCTATATTTGCTATCAAAGCCTGTTTAGAGATTATCGACATATTCTTTATTTTGGAAAGATAAGGGCACAACTGATAGAGCACTGTCTTGTAGAATATAACTATATGAATGCAACTCAGAAAATACATAACATGATGACTGCTGAAAACTAGGAAGCTATTTATAGATGTGTGTGTATCAAAGAACAGATAGGGCAGATTTGCCCAAATTCATCTTCACTTTCCCTAAGAATTTTTCATGTTCTGCTGCTAGAGGAAGAAGGGAGGCTTTATCTGACATCCAGCATGGCAATTGTTACCATAAATTTCAATATATATACAGCAGCTGTCAGGCATGACCATTCTAGATCATGTCTTTCCAGCACAGTTCTAATTAAAATCAAGTATAACTAATGGATGAGAATTGCCTTTTTGGGAAAAATACTAATTGATTTCACACTGTTTAGGAATTAGTTTCTGCTCTGTTAATTAGGCAGCATTCATTAATAAATTTTCAAAGTCATGAGAACATCTACAGCAATAGATGCACTCCAGCAGTCTCCTGTTTGTACTGTTTCCTGTTTACCATTCTTGTTTATTCCCTTACAAGCTTTGACAGGATTCTTTTGTTTTCCCTACATTTTTCTCTACCTCACCTGACAGTCATGACCTCATACTCTCAGACCAAACCGAAAGTTTTTCCTGAGGCTTTTTTTCCTTTTGCATCACCCAGTAAGGCCCATTTGGGCTAGTTAAAGATTTGTCCTTTCAATTTATAGAGTGTTCTTTACAGTATGTTGTGATTATCTCCTTATTGTTTGGGCATATGTGAGCTGTGTTTTCCCACCTTTGTGGATAATCAGTAGAAACATTTAAATCCCTCCCACTTACAAAATTAGAGCACAGTGACACAGGGACATTGTATGCAGCAGAAGTTTATTTTTCACAGAATCTTTAGCATTTATCAGTTCTTACTCATTGGCCTTGAATGTTCAGCAGTTATTATCCTCAGTGTACAGACATCAAGCCATATGTCAAATTATGTATCTTTATTGCTCTTGTTTAACTTATTAGCATAAAAATGAACCACTGAAGGGACATGCATTTCTCCTAGACTTTGGATTATGGGAGAAAAATCATATGTAATTAAATCCTTTTAATGGCTTTCTAGCTGCATGAGATTGAATCAGGCTCGTCCCTGGCACTTAGGGCTACAAAGAATGCATAATGGGCATATTTTTATACAACCATGCTGTTGGATACAGATTTATTGTTAATACTATTCCTATGAAATGCTGCAAGATAAGCTCCACCTGCAGCCTAGCCTAGGCACAGCTCACAGAATCACAGAATGTTAGGGATTAGAAGGGACCTCGAAAGATCATTGAGTCCAACTCCCCTGTCAGAGCAGGTTCACCTAGATCACATCACACAGGAACAGATCCAGGTGGGTTTTGAATGTCTTCAGAGAAGGAGACTTCACAATCTGTCTGGGCAGTCTGTTCCAGGTTCTGTCACCCTCACCGTGAAGAAGTTTTTGTCATATTTATGTGGTACCTCCTCTATTCCAGCAGCACCCATTGCCCCTTGTCTTATGATTGGCTGAGATTGAGCAGAGCTTGGCTTTGTCCTCCTGAAACTCAGCCTTTACATATTTATCACCATTAATGAGGTCACCCCTCAGGCTCCTCTTCTCCAAGCTAAAGAGACCCAGCTCCCTCAGTGTTTCCTCAATAGGGAGATGTCCACTCCCTTCAGCATCTCTGTGGTTCTGTGCTGGACAATCTCAAGCAGTTCCCTGTCCTTCTGGAGCTGAGGGGTCAAGAACTGGACACAATATTCCTCACTGTGCTCCTCGCAGCAGGCAGGCAGCTCATGGCATCTTTGCCAGCATCATGAACCTATGGAATATGTGCTACCAGCTAGGATAGAGTTCGGTGTTAGCTCTGAGACAGAGACATGACCAGAGTCAGAGTACATCACAGTGCTGGCAAAGCTTCTCCCCACAGTCTGCCACGGGCTTTGCTGCTAATGAGGAATCATCAGACAAACTGACATTCATCTTCATGAACTTGAAAATGTCAGGTCTCCAACTGTGGCAGATGACAAAATGAGCAGGTAGGGAGCAATGAGGCAGAGGGCTCAGGTGGTACCTCTTGCATCCCTATGATATTCCTTATTCACCCCAAGGGTCACAACCCTCATAAGTAACTAGGGATCCTAGTAACTAAGGATCCTAGTAACTAAGGATCCTAGTAACTAAGGTGAATGCATTCAAGCTGAAATGCCCAGCTTAAAAGAAGTTGTCTGAGACCATTTCTTGCTTAAAAACAATAATTTCATTTTATCTCTGCATAAATGACTTCAATATTTGGATGCACATATCAAAGAAAATTAGATAAATGTGAGAAAATGAAGCACATGTTGATCAAATAAGTAGAATTTTCTTCCAGTGAAGAATAATTAAAAATTATATTTATCTCCAAAGCCAGTTTCCGTAAATAATTTTGCTCATGAAGTGAGTGTTTAGTTGTCTTCATCTGGCTCTGGCCAGCTGAGTATGAATTGCAGATTGTACTAGGAATGTTCTGCAACATTTTTGTTCCTCCATATCTAGCATTAGATACTTTAGCTGTAGCTGCATTGTTGATTCCTTGTAACATTTAAGAATTCATCTGTATATCCCCCCATGAGCATTGCTTTCTCTTTCTCCAGCAGTTTATATTTTTCTCTCCTTATTAATCTTCTGTGGAAGAAGTCCTATTTCTAGACTTTTTAGTAATTTTCTCACAATAGCTGTACAATAAGCACTTATCATAATCCATTTACAAGTGTGTTAGAACATGGACTGTCAAGGATTTGAAAATAGGCTTTCCAGCATTTCAAACATACAACATTGAAAATAACTTTGGAATAGAAACTTCCTACATATGTTAGAATCCTGTCACAAGAGCATGGGAGCCCAAAAGCGGCAGTTAAAAGCCAACACAAACAACCAAATGAATCTGTTAATCCCAGATCTGCTAGGTATCTGGGGTCATTCATTTTTACCAGTCTCTGGATGTGTGGTAGACTTTGAACAGTCAGGGTGGCCAAGTTCTTTTGCCAAATGTGTTGGAAACAGAAAATTGTTTGACAATCCAGTACAAAAACATATAGGCTGCCTTCCAAAATTGTCAGAAGGGGATTTGAAAAACGGCCTGAACACTGGGGAAAGAGGCAGGCTCCCTCTGGGGTACAGTGGCAGGAGAAGAGGGACATCAGTCTAAACAGGGCTCTACCACATGGATGTTTTGTGGGGAGGGTGGTATCTCTATCTCAAACCACTGAATGTACCATTTGTTCAATACCTTGAGCATTTTGAGTGAGGATAAGGAATCATAGAATGATAGAATGGTGGGGGTTGGAAGGCACCTCTGGAGATTTGAGTCCAACCCCCTGCCAAAGCAGGATCACCACGGCAGGCCACACAGGAGCAGATCCAAGTGGGTCTGGAAAGTCTTTAAAGCAGGAGACTCCATAACCTCTCTGGGCAGCCTGTTCCAGGCTCTGTGATCCTCGCGGGAAGAAGTTTTTGCTCATGTTGAGGTGGAACTCCTGTGTTTTCGTTTGCCACTGTCACCTCTTGTCCTGTCACAGGGCACGACTGGAAAGAGACTGGCCCCTTCTACTTGACACCCACCCTTCAGATACTTGTAAACAATCATAAGATTAATTCCAACAGGAAGGGAAATAGAATCTTAGGCTACCAAAGTTACTTGCAGATCATTCAATCACAGGGTTCACACATTTCCATGTTGTTTAAGGTACAGCATAAAGGAGCATCGCTCGTGGGGTCAGACAGTTCCCGAGGCCTGGGTTTGTTTTGATGCAGACTCCTACTGGTGCCAACACAATTTGCATCCAGTAAACACTGAATCAGAGTATAAGGATTTTCTTCATTATCATGCATTAGTGGGCAAATTAATTAGCCTTCAGAACAGTGTGTTCTTTGATACAGAACTCTAATTTTTCACTGTTCTCCAGGATATATAAGAAATAGTTTCAGAAGGCAAATGGTTTGAATGGAAGAAATAAACAAATCCTGAAAAACGGACAAGTATCCAAAAGAATTAAAGGCATTTTGCTACCTCCTGTTGTAAGCAAATGCTTTTTCCAAAATGCTGTTTATAGGCACAGTCCAAAACATACTTTTTGTTATAGCAGCATCTCCACAGGTCATAGATATGCCCTTGCAAAAGTCTTTTTTTTCTAAATCTGAAAAGGTTTGATTTTGTAACACATTACGTATGAATATTTAGACACCATGAAATGTTAGCCTTCCAGATTACTAAGTCACTTCTTAAATGTTTCATGCACTTGCGTGATCCTGATCAGGCAGGGAGGTTGGATTCTATCTCCTGAGGTCTCTTCAAACCGCTACCATTCTGTGATTCCATGACTCTATGAAAGGACATTACAATTAGTATCATAGCACCTTTTGTGTTCAAACTCCCAACAGGAAGGGAAATAGATACTTTTATTAGGTATATTATATAGGTATCTACTATCTTAGGTAACTACAAAGTTACTTGTAGATTGTTCAATCAAAGGGTTCACAACATTCCTATCAACAACCAAAATTCAGTGATAATAATTTTTGCAAAAGTAGATTAAATTTTCCCATTGAATACTAAAATGAACAGAAAATGCAGAACAACTTCACAAGCACTGGTCAGACTGGGCCACTCAAGGTGGTCCAAAGACAGCAAAGTAAGAGGAAGATACTGAATTATTTCAGTTTTTACACTATTTCTTTTCCAAATAACCTTTTTACATTTTGAAATGGCCTACAGTTAAAGAAACATTAGCTATGTATCTCAGATAAAATATTTTGCTTCAAAATAAACTTTTTGGTTTTTTTACTATATGATTATTATAATTAAAGTTTTTTAAACTTGCATGGCTTTTACAATTTTTCAGCTGGACTACAAAATTCCTTGTTTGCCCAGCTCTTTTTACCTTCAGCTCTTCCTCCTTCCATTCTCCTTCAGTGAAACTCCCTCTGCTTTTGGCTGCACCTGCCTGGAGACTATTTGTTCCCACTTGCAACATTGTGTGGCTTGCGGAGCAGTTACTTTCTCTGCTTGCTCTCTTACTCTTTATTCAGCATAGGCTGTCATGGAGGTTAGAGCTGGCAGGAGCTTTTGTAAGGTGCCAACCATTCCAGTCAGGAAGCGCTCCAGGAATCACACCTTGAGAACTGAGCCCTTAACTGCAACCAGGCGAGAGGTGACAGTGAGTACATGGCATGGCCAAGATGGATGAAAATAGCCCTTTCCTCTGATCTTGGGCAAGCCAGCACAACCTTTTAAAGTCAGATCTCTCTTACCGCAGTGTCTGTTTTCTGCTTGGCTTTTGCAGCTTATCTAAAATCTGCTTAATGTCCAGAGGTTAGCTCGGTCAGTAGAGCATAGAACTCGTAATCCGAGGGTCGTGGCTTCAAGCCCCACGTTGGATGCCAATTAAGCTCTCTCTTGCTCTCACTTCTGGTCTCTCTACCTTTAATAGTGGAGTATGGTGGTCTAGTGGTTAGGGTTCGTCACTCTCACTTCGGTCTAGGTGATCCTGCTCTGGCAGGGGGGTTGGACTAGGTGATCTTCTAAGTCCCTTCCAACCCCTGACATTCTGTGTGATTCTGTAATTTGGCTTAACGTGTGTCTTACCTTTGAAAAGTATTTGTTTTCTCCTGCTGGCTGGATCTCGCTCATGTGAAAGAATTGCAGATTTTTTCACTCCATTTAAAGCCATGTGATAGAATTTAATAGGATTCATTACTGCTAATTGTAATTATTGGTTAAAGCCCTCAATTTCGGCTTTAAACTAACTCGTTTTTATGGATAACAATGGCAACAGTGCATTGTAATCTGCACTGAAATACGCACTTAGCTTCCCAGAGCCATATTTCATTCCCTGTTTTCTGTTTGTTTCTCATGCTCCCTCTAATTTATTTTATCCAGAAGCATACAATGTTGTTTATAATTTCCAAATAACCCCTCTGAAACACATTTTCTAGGCTTGCCTGGAGGGTGGGCCTGATGCTCCAAGTTCTTTGGCTTCTGTCCCAGGATTAGTGGTTTCATGTTAGTAATTTGATTTAAAATAAATAACAAAGCTTACACTTCTGAGCAATGAGTTTATGAAGAAGAATGACACAGTATTGCACATAGGCTGCATCTGGTTAACTCCTACCTGCAGTTTTCATCTTCCTTGCAAAATTAGAACTTTTAACTGAATATAGCTTATTTGAGTTTTGGGGTTTTTTTTAAAGAATAAAACCCTTTTTTCCTTCCTAATCAGTGAGATGAAGCCAAACATAAATATCAGAGGGAAAAAAAAAAACAACAAAACAACAGAAAACCCCAGTGCCTGAAATAATTCTGCCTTTCACTAGAGTAGACTTCAAAGCCAATTACTATTCAAGCACATTAAATGATAGTTCAGCCTAGGCAAAACATGTCTCCTGTGTTGGTAACCTCCCTTTTAGACTGCACATCCCTTCAGCCCCCAGTCCCCCGTCTCTACAAATAAAACGCTTATCACTGAAAAACTGCAGTTGTCAGGGGCTGAGCAACCACTGCAGTAACCCAGATGACACAGGGCAGTAGCACAGAACAGCATTTCTTGTTAACACAGCTGTTAACAGACATTTCTGTTCTGCTGCCTCAGGCTTGTAGCCCAACTTTAGATGTTGCCTCTAAGCCCTTGTTACTGGAGCTGCTCTGATGTATACACAGAACTGGTCTTCCAAACAGTGCACGTAGCAACAACACAACAAGCTTAACAGTTTCCAAACTTGGAAGCTGCCCTGTGGGGGTTAGTTGGCTCCACACGAGTATTCCATTTCAGCCACATGTCTATGTCTCTCTGTTTCCAGTCCCAGGAGGCCCAGGTGCTGAAACATCTGGCAGAGAAGAGAGAACATGAGCGAGAAGTGCTTCAAAAAGCTTTGGAGGAGAACAATAACTTCAGCAAAATGGCAGAGGAAAAGCTGATACTGAAAATGGAACAGATCAAAGAAAACCGTGAAGCTAATTTAGCTGCTCTTATTGAACGTCTCCAAGAAAAGGTAACCACATCATCACTCCTCACCTTAGACTAGAGAGGAAAATCTAATCATCATTTTGAGGACATGTTGCATGTAGCTTTCATCTCAGTTGTTACACTTGAGGGATTTTATGTCAGAGCCCCTGATGCCTGTCTAAACCACCACTCATTTTTGAAAAAGACTTAACAGAATCAGAGGATGGTTGAGGTAGGAAGGACAGACCTCTGGAGGTCATCTGATCTAATCCACCTGCTCGAGCCTGGCCACCTTGAGCCCAAGACCTTGTCCAGATGGCTTTTGAGGATATCCAAAGACAGAGACTCCCCAGCCTCTGTGGGCAGTGCCAATGCTCAGTCACCCTCACAGTGAAAAAGTGTTTTCCTGATGTTCAGAGGGAACCTCCCATGTTTCAGTTTGTGCCCATTGCTCCAAGTCCTGTCACTGGGCAGCACTGAAAAATCCTGAGTCTGTGCACCCTCCATTCAGAGTATTTACAGATACTGATGAGCCTTCTGTTCTCCAGGCTGAACAGTTCCAGCTCTCTCAGCCTTTCCTCAAAGGAGAAACTGGAGCATCTGCTCCAGTTCCCTAATTTTCATGGCCCTTCATCAGACTTTTTCCAGAGAAAAGTTGATTTTCTATCTTCTAGTAAGTGTTGTGAATAAAGGAAAGATCATTTACTTTGGCTTTTAAGACAAGGATCAAGTCAACCAATTCTGCATTCTTGGTTTCTCAGAGGAGAAATATGTAAAAATACAGGGAAAAAAGATCTTTCCTATACATCAAAAGGGGTCAGTTCTTCCATAAGTCTTGCAACTAAAACTGAGTAAATTTTCTTTTGGGCATCTTTGGTACAGCCACAGGAAACAGGTAGAGTGTTCTCTGCTCCAAAACAACCCTTCCACACAAGAGAAGGAAACATGCAAATAGAGATTTAGAAGTGTTAAGAAAAAATTAATTAGTTCTGCATGAGTCATCACTTGTTTCTCTCAGTGCTAAACTTTCTAATATGTTAGTAAACTGACACAAAGAAAACAGCTCTTGGTGGATTTCAATGAGATCTTCTCTATAAGCACTTCTGCTTCTTTGAAGGAGACAAAAGTCTTAGAGAGTGGGAAAGAAACAATAGAAACCAAAGGGTGATGTTACAAGTAGCTGCCCGGATGGGATCATTCTTGAGCTTAAGAACTGTACCCTGTTTACTTGAGGTTTTTACATTAGATTAGTTTGCAGGCACATATCCCAAAGCTATGAAAACAAAAGGAAAAGGTAATTAGCCATCCTTGAGGTCCAAAAGAAATGGGAAGGACAGCTGAAGCATCTCTCTGTCCTAAGTTGATGCTAACAGGCTATTAAACACTGCTTCCACAGCAATATTATGTCATATGTGCGTGAAATACAGAGAAAGCTTTTAAACAAAATTGACAGTAACTCATTTGAGGGACATTAATACGGACCACTAATTAAAAACTGCACAGCTGTACATTTTTGCCAACACAAAACGGAACCCCAAACATGCAGGAGAAGAATAAATCTTTGGGTCCAACTGTGGCCACCCCAAGGTATTGGTGTCTAGAAGTTCCTGCAATCACAGATGACTTCTGCATACTGCAGTTAGTATGAGCCTAAAGAAGTGCCTTATTAAATCTAACATTGCAAATTTCTCATCTTACCAGAACAGTGATTTACAGGTTAGGTTGATGCAATAAGCTGTCTGGGCCTGTGATCCATAGTCCAACTCACACAGTTAAAATATAAGTGTTGAGTTATATGAAATTTTTTTATCACCAAGGGCATGCATGGAAACACCTAAGGGAATGCCTTAAACTTAACTCAGTTAGGGATGGATGTTTGGTTTTGTGGTCACCTTGTGCTTGTCATTTGAATAATTTTTTTTCATTGAGCAGACACGAAAGGTAGAAGTCTGATAGTCTGACAGCCAAAGCAGAGACATAATCCAAAACCCCTAAAACCCAGGCACCAACAAAAATAATAGTTTCATGAGCACCTCAAGTAGAACATTCCTAAGATCATTCAACAGCTGTTCCTGACCACAGCCCATTGCAACAGAAGTATCTGAGTAAGTCTAAATCAGTTACATATGCTCATGTAAAAGGGATGACAGTGTGGCTGGAAGTGGAGAGAAGAGCCTGGCATTGACTTTTGGTAAGCTTATCCCTTCTCCATCACAGCCAGAGAAAAGTGCACAGCGTGAACTGGTTTTCATCAGGAGCCTCCCTGGGCAGGCAGAATGATAAAGAGGTTTGACTTTTCCCCTCTTGATGTTTTTCAGGAGAGGCATGCTGCAGAGGTCCGTAGAAACAAGGAGCTCCAGGTGGAACTGTCTGGCTGAAAACAGAGATGGTGGATGTGACTCATCCCCACCATTAGTAAACTCCCCCTGCCTATATTATTATGGATCATGCGATATCAGTATGGGAAATGTATGACATGGTTTAAAAACAAAAAAAAAGAAAAAAACAAACACAAAAAAATAAATCAAGAACTCAACAAAAAACTTTAAAAAAGAAACAAAAATAAATACAAAACCAATGCGATCTCTTTGCAGAATGATTTGCTTGATGTTTAAAAAACTTGGATCTTATTTTGTAAATACTTACATTTTTGTTAAAAAATACAAGTATTGCATTATGCAAGTTATTTCATAATCTTACATGTCCTGCAACAGGCTTCTGATGTTGTCTACTTCCACTTGGTTGAATTTGCTGGGTCTGTTCGTTTGAAGCACTTCACGTCTAATTCCAGTCCTGCGACTTTTCATTCCAACCCACCACGAGGTCAGTAGTAGTTCTGTGGTGCTAGAGACCAGCCATTGCCCAATAACCTAGACTGCTTTGCTACCCATCAGCTCTGTTGAGACAATTACTAGATCACAGGTATCGTGACTTCCCATTCAGCTGTCCAAGACAAAAGGCTCTTAAAATGGAGTTTCTTGGAATGCGGTGCACGCTGCAAGGCTCACTCTGCAGCGTGCTCTCTAACTGAGGTTCAGTCACCATGGGCAGCACTCGTTACCTCTGCTTTTTGGAGGTTACAGGCACCAAATGCAGCTGTGCAACAGAATGGAAGCAAGTGGGAGCAGTTTAGGGCAAATTTAAGAGGCATGTTGTAACCATCAAGTGGTGACAAATACTGGCTGATGCCAAACAGCCATACAAACGCTAATTGTAATGTGAGCTTAACTCACCACTTGAAAATTTATTGATGGAGCAACTAATAGCATCAAGTGGCTTTATCTGTAGGTGCCATGATCTATGAAACCTATCTGATGCTACCACATTACATGTGTAATAGGACAAAGAGGCTACCGAATATTTCACCTGGAACCCATGAGCCGGTTGTTACCTTTTTTTAAATTTTTTTTTGTGACACTGCTGACTTCCATTCATCATGACCTTTACTCTTCAGTGTTAGCCAACCCTACCTAGTGACAGACATCTAGGACTAAGAGGGCTGAAGCAGGAGGAATGACTAGACAGGGTGCTTGTGCCAAGTACAGTATCACCAAACCCAACACATCATCCCCAAAATAGCTGCGGTTTTGAAGTTGTCCCTACCCCACTGGAGGTTGCTGCCTGCATATTCTACTCTTCATTAGTGCTATTTTCCTGTATGTCATTGTGAGCAAGCTGTGATTAATAAAGAATTGGGGTTCTGTGAACTGAAAAAGGGCTTGTCTCTTCTCTCCATTACTTCTCTGACGTGCCCATGTGAGGTGAAAACCCAGTGTAGTTATGAAAGCATGGAAAGGAGACTTCAGTAAGACCTCTTAATAAATCAAGCCTATTTCTCTGCTAATACAGGACTACCACCTGCTATGTGTTTTCTGCTGAGGCTAGTTGTTTTTAAAGATTACCATGTAAACTGAGCCTGTAAATGTGACTTCTAGCACTGAGTTTATTAAAAAAGACACCTAGCTACACAGCCATGCACATTCTCCCCTTAATCTTGACTCAGTATTGGAAAACAAAACAAATCTAAACAAATGGAATTTGTAGAAAGAGAAGTGAATAATGTAACACTTCATACATACATGAATAGCTGCAGCAATGTTCTGTCTGATAAGCCTTCAAAGTTTGTATATTTTTTAAGTTCCAGTAAACAGGGTAATTCAGTGAAGCTCATATTTCAGTTTCAGGTCCAGGATCATGGTTTGATGTCTCTTGGATTTTGGTTTCATTTCCCAATGGCAAGTCACAGCTTTCCCTCTCCATTGTCTTTACAAGCTCTGGCCATGCTTCAATCCCTTTTCCTATTTGTCCTGCTGGCTGCTTTTGCTTGGAGTAGAGGTGAAGGACAAATCTGTGATGGAGGCCAAGCAGGGCAGCCTGACTCACCTCCATGGGGCTAAACTGTCTTCCCCCACAAAGAAGAGTGTCCACATCCAAAGCACCCACAGGGGGTGATCCCCATCACACACTTGCCCCAGCACAAACCTGGGCAATGCCTGGGAAGTGCTTCTAAAAAGGTACCAAGACTGCACCAGGGAAATAGAGAAGAGCAAGACAGTGTAAGTGCTGTAGACCCACATCAGAGCCTCTGCTCTGCTTCTGCTCACTTGGATATTTCAACAGCTGTGGGCCCAGAGTTTCTTTCATTAAAGTAAACCTATATATTTGAAAGCTTGTTTGCAAACACACTGCCTGTTCAATCTACAGGAGCAAGAAGAAATACCTGGAGAGCTGCAGCGTGGCTGTTTCCTTAGATTACTCCTGTTTCCTTCTGTTCTTCCCTCCTGTGCTGCTCTAGCACTGCCTGCCAAGCTCCTGCCTCTCTGTGCTCTACCGGTGCTGTGGACGCTCCTGGGGAGTTACAGGAGAAGGATCTTCTGATAAGTAAGAAAATCCTCAAAACAGTGATTTTTAAAGTATTACCCTTCCCTCTACTTGAAATAGCTCTGTTTATATTTTCACTCAATGGCAAGTGGAGTGATCAGGATTTGTAGATTAAAAACAATTAAGCAGCTTCTTTGACTGACTGTAGGCAGAGCTGTGCAGTGCACCGAGAAAGTCACTTCTGACCTGTGGCCTCTGCAGGACTGCCCCTCCAAGAATGGGTCAGATTCAGTTTCCTATCTATGCTCAAAGTCAAACATTCCCCAACTCAGGAGGCTTGGATGTGGGGTTCAGGCCTACTACTGATCCAGAACTTGAAAACAATGCCCTTTTTTTCCTGTTTGTTACCATGTTTCTTGTCACGTGGAGGTGTTTTTCTTGAATGATGGGAACAAAATCCTAAACGTCTTCTAGCCAAATAGCAAAGTCTGTCTGTTCCTTCACTCTGGAATCCCCAAACATGTCAACTGATGTGCAGCGATATCCTACACATGCATGCACAGAGTTGTTTCCCTGTCTGTCTTTCATCCCTCAGTCAGAGGGGTGGGCTCTGTGATCAATGTAGGAAAGAGTTTCATCTTTGACCAGACTTCTCTCTCATCTCCCAGAAGGAGAGATGGTTTAAAACCTACATTTCAGGCATCATGAACAGCTTCTCTCTCATCCACCTGTTGCTAGATCCCATCGTGTTGAAACAAACTTTCTCATCAGATTTTTGATGGCAAGAAGAGAGCACTGCCCGAGAAGAGGAAAGCCCTACCCCCACCTTGCAGCAAATGGCCCCTTCTGACCGTATTTCGGGGGTGGAAGGAGGTACCAGAACAAACAAGAGATAGTGGGAGGGAGCTAACGGGAGAATTACATATACCGGTCTTACCCGTGCCTCAGAGCCGATTGCCACAGTGATGCTGGTGCAATAGTGCCATACAGTGGTCAGTCTTAATCATGGGGATCATCAGTTGCAAGGATTTTCTCTGAAGGACATCCAGTTAGTCTGCTGCACAGCTTACACCAGGTCTTATATAAGGTGGCTTTGAAATCCAAAGACCAAGCCCAGACATATTCAGGTTTAACTCTACTGTAACACGAGTGGCATGACCATAGGTAGCCATAAAACCAAAAGGTATGATCTTTTTGAGTGGAACAAAATTTGAACCACTATAACACCACCGTCAGAAACTCTCACAACTGTGAGAGTATCTGCATGACTGAAACCTCAGACATGTCTAGAAAGCAACAGACAATACACAGTGACCAGCTCAGAAGGGAGACTGAGGAGATAATAAAAGTAACATCAGAAATATGGGGAGAAAAGCCAGCATCAAACAAAATTCACAAGCAGATTGGAGGGTAACTGAACAATAGAATTGTTTTGGCTGGAAGACACCTTTCAGATCATCAAATCCAAGCATCAGTCTAGCACCATAAAGTCACTACAAAATCATGACCCTCAGCACCACATCTATACATCTTTTAAATAACCTCCAGTGATCTAATACTTTCCTGGGCAGCCTGTTCCAGTGTCTCATAACCCTTTCAGTGAAGAAATATTTCTTTAATGTCCAACCCAAACCAACCCTGGCACAACCTGAGGTCATTTCAGCTTGTCCTGTTGCTTGTTCCTTGGAAGAACAGACCAATTCCACCTGGCTCCAGCCTCCTGTCAGGGAATTGTTGAGTGCAAGAAGATCTCTCCTGAGCCCCCTTTTCTTCAGGCTGAACAACCCCAGGTCCCTCAGCCACTCCTCACCAGACTTGCTCTCTAGACTCTTCATCAGATTTGTTGCCTTTCTCTGGCCATGCTTCAGCCTTAGTCCATTGATCCAGCTTGGCCAGGTCCCTCTGTAGAGCCTCCTACCCTCAAGCAGATCAAAACTCCTGCCTAGTTAATTATCATCTACAGACTTACTGAGGGTGCAGTCAATCTCCTTCTCCAGAGCATTGATAAAGATGTTAACCAGAAGTGGTCCCATTACTGAGCCCTGGGGAATACCACTTGTGACTAGCCACCAACTGGATTTAACTCCAGGAGAACAACTCTCACACTTCAGAAATAGGCTTCATCTCCCATCAGAGCAGAGAGGGTGTAAACCTTGAAGCTGTCACACATGGAAAACAACCTGAACTCTTTCTCCACCTGCAACCCAATACTTGGAACTAGGGCACAAGATTTGTGGGATAAAAGGAAAGAGCTAATCTACACGTTAAATTTATTTTAGCTATTATAGTTGCAAGATATTTTTAAACAACATTTGGAATACAAGTACACCATAATAAAATATATATTAAAAAGAATAACTCTTAAAAAAGGGCAGTTTGCAATAGTAATTTCCATAGGTTCCCAGGAGTTCACAAAGAATTCCTTACATACAACCTCTTGTGACCAGAAGAGGGCAAGCTCTGATTATTTAACAGAAACTCCAGGTGGTAAATTTTAGTTCTAAAAGCCTGTCAAGCTGTGCACTGTCCTGAAATCCTGCTCCATGAAGACTTATGTTTTATATTTTCTCTAAAAACTGGATTTGGGTTAATATTATACAGTCCTTTTTACTTGTGAAAAATTCATTACTTTGGCTGAAGTATTCATTTTTAATGAATACGGAAATACATCGCTGGGCAGGTATTGTATAAGCTAAAGGATAAGGTAGCCATATCAATAAATAGATTTAATTTTTCTGTTCTTTTAATTTGGCATTTAAGAGCTGGTTCCTGTGGCCCACACACACATACCCCAGAGTCTGAACCAGCCCTCATGAGTGCAGGATGGAAGCAGGAATACCTCACTGCTTTTTAGCTGGACTTCTCATTTCCATTGTTCTGCTGCAGCTCCTCAGCAACCTGAGCTGGGATTTATGACTTTGAAATTGGAGAGATTCTTCTTCGTTATTTCCCATCATTTTTATGGTGTTCAGTCTTTCCACATCAAGGTCAAATACAGATTTTTTTATTATTTTTTATTTATTTCAAAGCTACATAGTTGTGGAGGACTAGGAGGAAATGGTTCAAAATAAAAAAGCCACCTAATGTCATTCTTCCCCACTTAGTCATTTTACCAATGAGCTGGTCACTCGGACATCTTCTAGAGCTGTGGGAGGCAGAGTTCTGTTCAACGTTTCTGGCCAGGACGGACTGCTGCTGTGCCCAGTGGGTCCCGCCGGGTCCCAGGCAGAGCTGGGGAGCCCCGTGATGGTTCAGTGGTGGCAGCCTGGAGACGGCTGCACTGCCTGGACACCGGCTGTTTGCTGTGACACAGGCTGTTTGCACTGCTTGGCCGAGGCGTGTTTAATGCTCATAGATGTAACACGCGGTCTTGGTGAGACAGAGTCCTGTGCATTGCTCAAGGCATCTGCTGGTGCTGGCAGCACAGATGCAGGGATGGATCCAAATGGCCCTAAGCTCCCTGGCCTGAGCTGAGGGCCAGCTGTGCTCAGACAGCTTGAAAATAGGATCTCCCCAACCAAGCAACCCTGTTCTGGGATTCCCAGGACACAGCAGTGGAAGTGCTCAGCTGCTGTAGCACAGCTCCAGGGGCGCCAGGTCCCTGCCAGCTTGGCTCCCCAGTGTGGAGGGCAGACAGAGACATCATCAGCATGCAGGTCTGCAGACCCTAGAGTCAAGGCAGAGCTGGTGCTTCATCGTCCACCAAACTGTTTGCTGTAGCTGTAGTTGCTTGAAAGCACAGAAAAGCTTTTGCACCGTGTATATTATCTCACTCAGAAAAAAAGACTTAAAACTTGCTTTAGAATCTTTACATCACTATGAAGACAGTCTTGTTCTTCAAATGACCACTCTGTTTGCAGAAAAGAAACATAAATTAGATATTAAATTATGTTCATTATACTTGGCCAGAAAAAGGCAGCCTGAAAATACAGCTGCAAATAGCTAGAGCAGTTGCAATTTTATTCAGCAGCTTGCCTTAGAGAAAGACTATGAATTTAAGATATCAAACCGCCTAAAGAGCTGGACCAACTCCACAGTTCCCTCAGAATTGGGTAAGACAATTGGCATCCTGAGGGCTGTTTCTGAGAAAATGCCTGGAGATGGAGATAAATCCCATCGATGAAGCAACAGACTTCAGGAAGACAAAAGCAAGTGGGTGTGTGGGTGATGCTATGAATATTCATGGTATTCATTGCACTGCATGAGGTGTCTGCTGCATTTCAACA
Source organism: Ceyx melanurus (assembly GCA_024611195.1). Lineage (NCBI taxonomy): Eukaryota > Metazoa > Chordata > Aves > Coraciiformes > Alcedinidae > Ceyx > Ceyx melanurus. Next base: position 31,688 of record JANHGL010006575.1, read on the forward strand.
AAGGTAGCCATATCAGTAACTGCCCAAATGTTATTGCATTTCAATCTGAGGAGCAAGTCCACTGTGAAATTACAGATGTGTCATTTTCAATAGCAATGATCATCCTGCTACTGGAGAAGACAGCAACTACTGGCATTCATGGGCTTTGGGTATGATATGCCACTAAAGTAATAACATCTGTGAAGCAATAACAACTCTGTATGGAATCATAAAATTATTTTCATATTAAAGCTGCAGAAAGAAAACTGAAACACCCTCTGACAAGGGGCCAAGGGTGATTCTTCCTGCAGAAGAAAAGAAATAGCCTGTAAGAAGAAATGTCCTGCACAGAAGTGGCCTCCTCATGAAACAGTGGCCACTTGCAAGACACAGAATGGCCACTTCTGCAGACAGCAGGCCAGGTTGGTATGCAGCCCAGGTAGCTGCAGTCACCCAGTCCACCACTGCCAGATTTTAAGCTGCCTTCGGAGAGCTGCTGGAGGCATAGACACCATTCCTATAAATAGTATTAAATTCAAGGCAACTCAAAGAAGAAATTAAAGCTGCTCTGATTTTGTCTTCTCACCCACACCTTGGATGACTCACATTCTACCCACCTTAGTTAAGTGGGCCTCTCTCATGACCCATGTCCTCCAGACAACTGCTGTAGGTACCGTTGCACGGTACCCATCCTCTGACTAAGCCTGTGCGTGGTGCTGGACTTTGTGTGGTACAGCAGTCATGAGAATGTGGATCCATTAACTTCTCAAGTGCTACTCATCATCTCAGGACACCCCTTCTTTCTACAAACTGCTTGATATTTTCAGTCAAAGGAAGTCTCAGAGGCCATGGCAGAGGAAAATATGTAAAGGAGAAGATGGACAGCTTCTAAACTATGTCTGGTTCACCCCATCTTATGTATTTTGTCCATTACAGCATAAAATAAGATGATACTCGCAAGTCCTGCTAAAACTGTTTCAGGGCAAATGCAGGTCATTCTTTGGGATTTGCCCAAGGGAATGAAACAGCATAAATAATAAGGTAACACATCATTTTGAGTGGTTTGACCTCATAAATTCACATGTGCTTCTTGAAACAGGGCAATACTCACCTGGTGGAAACCTGTCCAAGTCACACACCAGGAATTGTACAGAATTCAATACTTGCTGTCAAACTGAAGAAGTGTTTTGCTTTGTGAAGAATAACTTTGCCTTTCAAAAACCAGATGTGGATCTGCAAAATTACTTAAGAATCACTTTCTTTCCCATTAATCAGAGTCTGATTTACTTAATTTACTTAAACCTGGACTATTTTCATGGATTCTTAGAAGATAATGGATTATCATGAAATTGCTGTGGCATTCTGAACATATATAGAATTCTTCACCTGGACATCAGTAGTAAGTGCTGCAAATGTTTTATATTAATCTAGCATTTAATTATCTTTGATCATTAATGTTTTCAATCCCTCAGAGAATGCTGAATTAATTTTTTGGTGTTGAAACATTATCTCAGACTTTATTATTCTAAAGAAAAACTGATAGTGCTATAACAGTCACTAGTACAAGTATCCTTAACGTCTCTTAGTTTAAAAAAATGACTGACCTTTGAGCAAATCCACCAGTAGTTTTAGGTACCAGGGCAGGCATGAAATAAAGATACCAATAAATGATGCCCAGTGATGACAGCTAAAACCAGAGTCCTGAAACACATACCTGCTGGACAGAGCCAAACAAATAATGAGCTGCAGCACCTGATCAAAGGCCTCCATGTGAGAGGTGCAGCATTCCTTGGCACATCCTAGAGATCCTGTGGCTATTTTTGACAACTACCATGTGGTGACCAGCCAATATATTCTGCAAATGGGCAGATGTTCACATCTTGTTGCCAAAAAGCTTTAGGAGATTTACTCTCTGAAAGAGATCCACAGTATTTCTAAAGCTCTCACCCAGGAAGTAGCATCTCAGCAGAAGGGTGAGCTGCAACCAAGTGTCTATCTGGTGATGGGGTACTTCAGCTCTCTTCTCAAAAGGTAACTGATCATTTTCTTTTAACCAGTTCAGGGGACACCCCAAAGCCACCCAGAGACCAAGAGGAAGGATCGTGTTGAGGCCATGAAGGTGCCTTTGTCACGGATGAAATCTGTTTCTGGGCACAGCCATGCTATTTTGCAGTGCATCTCAGGCAACCAGTGAAAACATAAATCTGTTCAAATTTGAGGGGCACTTTATGTAGAGCTGAAGCCCCTTGGAGTAACACTCTTCTGTCAACAGATAATAAATCATGGGAATATTATGCCGACAGAGCAACTCTTTCAGCATTTTCAAACACAATGTCACGTAGGAAGATGCCAGAGAAGTAGTGAGAGAACAAAAGAAACTTGAAGCCAGGGTCTTGCGAGTCTTCAGTGGAAATGGTTTTCATGTCAAACGACATAAGTGTCAAACATGAGTCACTGCTGCCATGACTGCCGGCCCAGAAGTGGGAAATGTGGTCAAGGCAGAGTGGGACAGGATGATCCATATCATGCAGTTGGACTCCAGAGCAAACGAGCTGTTAGGGTTTAATCGAGGTGTCTCTCTATAATGCACATCACATTTCCATAGGCAGCCCACGAAGAACTGGAAACTGAGACTCTCAGCTCAGCTGGTGAGTTTACCAACTTTTCAGCGGCAGAAAGTGATACTCTTGCAAAGTTCTCCTGAGCCACTGCCCATGTTTGGTAGCTGTGGTGACTAATATAAAGCTGTTGTTTTAAAACCAGCACTGGGACAAGAAAACTTTAGTTCTGCTTCATTTTCCTCCCTGATTTTATGCCAAGTACCAGCAGCAACCGACTGACAGTTTGATGCAAAGAAAAGGTCAGGCTGCAGTGTTATCACCTAGACACAAAGAAGATGAAGCATCTGCAAATGTGTGTACACACATCAGATGTGGCTTTTCTCTTTGAGAGTATGTAACGGAGGATGCTTAAAATAAGGGCAAACCCTCAGCCAATGCAAGATTTTGAGCAGAGCTCTGCTAGCTCACAAATACCACGGCTCTGGCCGTTCAGCCCCACTTTGCTGTCTCCAAGATGCGCCTTAAGCTCACTTCAGTTCAGTGCACTTCAGTAGCTCAGTCAACAGAGGGAAGTTGATGGCAAATCAACTGGCAAATCCCAGAAGCTCGGGTTTATCTTCTGGCAGCTCATCGAGGTGAGAGCCATTGCTGGTACAAATCCTCCAGCCAGAACTGTTGTGCTTTGACACCAGGTTTCCTCTCTACTTAACTCATCACTGCCTCTTAAAAATCAAAGTGACCTGATTTGTGTTCGATAGCAGCGGTGTACACGGATCTAATCACACCTCACTGCTTCAACGATCTGTCCAGAAAGAAGCATCTGTTATGACAAAAAAAATGTTACACTGATCCTTCCCTGCTGTCAGGGTTTAGGGTCAGGGCGGCCCCTTAGACCTGTAACAGCTGCTCACTGTTAACCCCCCTCCCTCCCCAGAGAGGCAGAGAAAGGGAATAAGGGAGAGAGACACCATCACCCCCACACAGAGCTCCTCAAACAGATACTTTTTATCCCCTTGAACCCACTCTTCTCTAGATCTGGTCCACATGGAACTAGCCTGCATGTGTTACTAACCATTCCTCCTAGCTGAAGGGGTCGAAGTAGCAAACCAAAGACCTTCAGCCCTACTGGTGAACTATTCTTATGATGATCTGAGACCTCATAAGGTAAGCTGTGCCTACCAATAATTTAATTAAGACCTAGTACATTATACACAACAGACTGTGTTAAAAATGCAATGTTGAGTTGTGAAGACAAATACAACAAAACACATCCAAGAAGAGTATTACTTTGGCCTAAGAAATTGTCTTTATTCCAACTATGGGGTGAGTTTTCTTTCATCAGGGAGTAGTGAAGAGGTTAGTTGTTGCAGAAATAGTTGAACATGTTAGGAGGCTCTGGAGTGTGAAACACAGTCTTACAGCTCAGGGTACTGTGGGAAATGGATTTCTTTTTTTTTTCTTCTTTTTTTTTTTTCCTTTTTTTTTTTATTTCTTTGCCTTCCATTTGCTTAGGAGTTGTAGGAGATTAGGAAAAGGCTTCCTAAATGTTCCTCGTGCTCCTCAGTGCCTGAAACTCTGATGTGAGAAGCAGCTCAGTACTCATCCTCTGTGCCATGGTGTTAAACCTCCACGGGATATTGAAAATATCACTTATGGGGCAGCAAATGTAGCAGTGAGTCTGAAAAGCCCTGGGGAGAGAGGGAGGAGGAGGCTGATTATAAAAGCCTTCTCTAAAGAGTCAAGCTTCAATATAACAGGGGTCTCAGCTTTTCCCCTGTGCCCTACCTGCTCCTCTCACTTAGATTTTGTTCCACAGCTTCTGTAGCAATGGAACAAAGATGGGCTAGATGTTGGGTACAACTTTGGTGTACACATTTATCTTCATCATCTCTCTCCATCCCATAGGATTAACAGCAGTGTTGCAACAGTTCCTTCAGCTCAGATGAGCAGGGAGCGGACACAGCCACCAACAAAATCAAATCTGTGGTGACATTACCCCCTGGCAACGTGTTCTCTTGCCTTTTTCAGTCAGTCAGACATAGCTGTTAGAGGGACATTCTTTGGGTTGTGTCAGACACCATCCCCTAAAGATCCCCTTTCTTGTTTTGTGTTATAAAAGTGAGCCAAGATGAACGGGCTGTTTCCCAACAGGCTCTGATATAAAAAGCATTTCATTTTATAAAGCCTGAATCACAGTCTCAGCAACTGCTTGGTACAGGCTGGGTTTCCATCTCACGCAAGGCAATAAAAATAGTCTGGAGGGAAAGCTGCACTTCCTAGCAGAAAACCTGGCAGTAAGAAGGGATTGTGAACCCCCTTTTTTTTTTTTTTTATTAGAAAGTGTACAGCCAAATTCTAAGTAAGAATCATAGAATCATAGAATGTATTGGGTTGGAAGGCACCTGCAAAGGTAATCTAGTCCAACCTCTCTGCAATAAGCAGGGACAGCTCTAACTAGGTCAGGCTGCTCAGAGCCTTGTCAAGCCTGGCCCTGAATGTCTCCAGGGATGGGACCTCCACCTTTCTGGGCAACCATTTTCATTATTGGTCCCTTTTTGCTTTAAAAAATGCATACATTCTGACTGGTTGGCACATTGTGAGGGTACTGATGCTGGTAATAAACAAAACAAAAAAAAACAAACAAACCCACACACCAATGATGCATCACTTCCTCAGTCTGTCCCTGGGGACAAAGCATGGGAATTCCAAGGCTTGGGCACCTGCCACTGAAACTGTGCTCTCAGCCAGGGATGCTGCTGTGCTGCAGGGGCAGAAAATGAGGCTTCAGTTTGATAACTGGCCTGAGGGGGCTATGTAAAGACTCCTCTGTTAGTACCATGTGGAGCCTTCCTATGTCCCAGAGAAGAGAGAAAAACTGGACCAACCAACAGATTTTTAAAGCCTGTAACAATTGTTTCTTTAACTTTCACTGAGTAGGTGTCTCATTCAGGGCTCTCTCAGCTTCACAGCTGGGTGTGTGGGATTCCAATCCTCTCCCTTGAAGCAGGCATGGTTTTAACAGGTGAGGCTGCTTAGCTTTAGATCCACAGTAACAGCTCTTGCTGTGCTTGGTTGGTTTGGTGCCCCAGATCTCAGGGGACAGTTGTGGCCATGTGGCAGTTTAGCCCTTGGCTTCAGCTGGAGGTTGTAGTACCTGCCCCTTTGCTCAACCCATCCCATTACGGGGTGGGCAAAGTCTCTGCAGCTGGAATGGAAGCAGAGAGGGACAGATCTCAGGAAAGTAATGGAAGGAAAAGGTTTGCCTTCCAAAGAGCTGCTCTTACTGCTCTCATGGACTTTACAATACCCTGCTGACCAAGCCACCTCACCCTGCCCACTCCAATTAAATGGATATCTGATTCTGCTCAACAGCAATGTAGGCCATTCGCATCCCCATCCACTCCAATTCTTAAAAGGGTAAAGTTTAATCATTATTATTGCTAGTGCTATTCTGGGGAAGAAAAAGATTTATTTTGTCATTGCGTGCTCCAGAAAACATGAAAGTCTCCAAGGAGCCCAAACTTCCTGTTGCCAATGCCTTAAACTTTGCCCCACCTTTGGGAAGCACAGGCAGCCTGTGGAAGAATGTCATCCACTCTAACAATTGATTTTCTTATGTACAATAACGTCAGACCTTTTAAATAAGAGGCTGACCCGTCTCCTTCTAAAATAATTCATCTGGTTTATGGAGTGTTGTTCTGATTATATACAATTCCCACAAGAAGGGAAGTACCTTTAAAATAAGGACTATTCAGTACTAGTACAGGATTTCCTCTTGTTGTTGATAATTTCCTCTTAATAGAAGATGCAATGAATCCCAGAGAAATTCAAAGGGGCAATCTACAGACAATTAGGCATCTACATTATACAGGGAACATTGTTCCATCACATTGAAGTTTTCCCAATGAAGTAAAAACCAGATCTACCTGCTGTGCAGCATGCAAAAGAGTTCCTGCAGCACACATTTCAGTTCCCTTTGCTACGTTTTTAATCACTCTCCAATCCCACAAACTTTTACACAACCTTCACAGAACAACAGCAGATGACAATTAGTCTTATCTTCTGGTACTGAAATTCAGCCTCTGGAATGGCCTCTGATGTGAAAAGGAGGCAGGTGTGGTGATAAGTAATATTACCAAGTTATTACCTGCATTATCAATAGCAGGTATATAATACAAACTAAGTCAGCAACTAGGCAATAAAGTACACAAAGTACCTGTGTTTTACTAGGCATTGGCATTTAGACAGTTATTACTGTAGTCAATATTACTGCAAGCTACTATACTGCAAGCATGAGTCAATGCCTGCATCTTCTGGCTCCAAAAGACAGGGAGGGTTCTAATTTTTATTTATAAGCTGGGCAAGTGGGGATAGGGGCATCCTATTTCATGCTGGTTAACACATGGCCATGTTCACACCTTGCTGCACTGAGTCACTTGTACCCCATCCCTGCAAAACTTTGGTGCAAGTCCTGGGAAAAAGGCTTTGTAAATAGTTTTTGTTGCCTTCCAGCACAAAGCCCTTGACCTCAACGTTGTTCTGTACAGACTTCCAGCTCCTTATAGAGCACATTTCAATCCAAGTTTCTGGCCAGAAGCACTTGTGAATATGCACATGATATATAGCAGGGGAAGGAGGATTTCTGTTTATCTGTGCTCCCTTGGGCTTGGTTGATGCTCAGGAGAAACAAACCCAAAACTGGTAGGTTTCCACCCACTGTGCTATAGTCCAGGCAGGCTCCTGTCACCTGGAGACTCACACACTGATGTGCGAGTGGGGAGAGCAATGGGGAGAAGTCGTGGGGCTTTCAGCACCATCCTAATCAATTCTGTCATGCTACTGGTGTTAAGATGGGAGCTCTGCATGGAAACTGTATGAAGAACTACTGACAGCTTCTTTCCAAAAGCTAGAAATTGTCATTTCCATGAGCTATTCCTTTACAGTAGAGCTGTAAAGAATGGATTTCCAAAGGCTTGTATGTGGAGTTCTGCGGCATTTACCAGCCTCTTAAATTTATTCTGTGCTCAAATCCAGCTCCCTTGTTAACAGAAGATGGTATCAGCTTCTATGAAAGACCACATCATCTCCCATCCCACACAAAGCATTAGCCTGAGGATTTCCAGGCAGACAGTTCATCCAAAGCAATTGGAGGTAGCTGGGGGGTCATGGGATCAAGCCACAAAAGCATTTCCTTTCTTCTCTGGCATCCCTCTGATTAAGCTTGTGCTCCTGAATTGCTCTCTTGAAATAGGTAAACAAGTAAATGTTTTGGGCTGTCTACAGAAGCAAGTTTATTTTGCCTTTCTCAGTTTTCTTTGGAAATATAGCATCCTCTAGGAAAGAAAAACATCAGAACATCTCAGAACTGTCGTTTTTGAGGGGAAAAAAAAAAAGCCCAAGCAAACAACAAACAAACAGCATTCATCATTCAAACAGAAAATTTCCAACTACAACTGAAAGAAAAACAAGCACTGCCATCCCTTTTTCACAGCTGACAAAGCAGATACGGATGAAGTGATTGCCAAGCATGTTTAATAAGTTAGCAGCACAAGTAGTAATACAGCCCTGGACTTCCAACCCTTGTGCTTCAGCTTCCAGGCCATGCTTTTCCCTGTTTTAACTACTAATTTTCCTGAGTTCCTAGAATTCATTTATATCTTCCTGCAAGAACAATCAGTACATTTTGAGTCTCTAAAAATTAATATAGTCTTACTTCAAACATTGAATAAAATTAGTACTTTCATTAATACCTTTGCCACTGGTAATGGAAAAAGACAGTGGATAGAGACAAACACCAACAGCTCAACTTTTATTGCACTCTCTGCTTCTGAAGTCCATTCAAGAGTAGGACAGTGGGACAAAAATAATTGTGGGGGTCTCTCTACACAAAACAAAGTAATTTGAATGCCAATGAAATAACCATTAAAAGGCTGAGAAGCGTTGCCATTTATTAAAAGATCTAAAGAATAGTTGCATGCACTACAGCAATCTTCTAGGTAGGAGTTGTTAATTTGGTATAAAAACCTATTAGGGACAGGGCAGAGCATAATTAAACACGAGACAAAACACCCTATGAAAAGGAAACTGGAGTTGGACTTGTAAAGCCTCTTATTTCATGTTTCTACATTAAATATGATGCTCTCTAATCTTTCCTTAAAAATTTCTATGTATTTCTAGATACCACCGTGTATTTTTGCGTTTCATTTCTAGCAGTGGTCTCCCGCAGCCTAGAGAGGAAGGTAAAACAAGGTTATGCACTTGAATGCCCTCCCACTCTTCCCAGTCTCACAGCAATCCTTCTTCCAAGAAAGCCTCTCATCAATGCCACTCCTTAATTGGCCCGAGAACCCCTCTTCAAACAAAGCTCTCATCTCCCACAGGGCCAAGCTCTTTCTGCTTTCCTGGCAGAGCTAAATCCAGCTGAGGATGTGCCACTTACCACCACAAGCGTGCTATAAATTCCCAGGGGAGACTTCCAGGAGAAGTTGTTGTTTTGCAGATAGAGCTTTGCAGGTAAGATGGCCCACACCTGGAGAAAACCTTCTATCTACATGTGAGCCTGGCAGGCTGTTACTTCAAGAGAAAGTGTAGGATGCTCCTAACAGTGCTCAGGAACAAATACAGGATCACCTGGAGACCTTGGACTGAACCTGAGCTAAATCAGACTGACAGGTACGAAACTTTGTTCCAGAGCTACCGGACAGATAAAGATGTTACGAGTGACAGGAAAAGATTCAGCATTTGTAAAGATGAGCACCTTCTAACATGAACACAGATCTGTAAGAATATTCCAGTTCAGCACAACCTCTTCTTTAGGAGTAACCCTGGTGTCTTCACCGCCTGCCCACACCCTGCCAGGCAAGGAAAAGTACCATGCAAAAACAATCCTATGTTTTCCTTCCCTCCACTGTTAATCTGAGGCACTGAGGGTCTTTCTGTACTCTGCCAGCATAGCCAAGGATGACATAATATATGAGAAAAAAAAGAAGTAAATACAAAAGCCCACATCAGGACCAAGGAACAATAAATAGTTTGACGTCTCCCATGACACCCAGCGGCACAGAATTCTCCACTGAGATAGAGATCAGACAAGCATGTCATTTAAAAGACTTTGTTCTTTCTCCTTTATTTAGCCACAACACAAATACAAAAGCAGTCAAACCCCATCCGGTGGAACTCACTAGATAAACCTGTTCAGATGAAGATTCTCATGAAATCAACCAAAATATACAAGTACTCGCACACCCTCAAGCACACAAAAATGCAGCAGAGCCTTTCCAAAAACGAGGTGTGGCACTGAGCTGTGCTTTAAAATGCAGCAGCAAAATCAAGCAGGTAGGATACGTCCATGAATCGACGAAGCTCCATGCTGACCGGTCCTACCATGCCCTCCCGCTGGCCAGATAAACACCAGCATTGCTCCTTTCAGGTGCACATCTGAAGCTTGAGGAGATGAAGCTCAAAGAGCCCGATCTCAGTTGCCCAAGAATACAGGGTAACAGAATAATCGCTCTACTATAACTCAAAGCAGACCCTGGCCCTGTGAATTGGCGACGACCAGCTCCCCCAGGAAGGCTCCTGCAGGAAAACTTGGGTTTTCCCCTTAATTTCCCCAGGAACTAAACCCACCACCAATATAGCATGCAGTCTGGCTTTTGCACCTCCCCACCCTAGAGTTTGCTCTAAAGCACAGATTGCTCCTTTTGCTGGAAGAAATAGCATAGTAATTCTGAGCTGTGAGTAAACATCCACTAGAATAAGACCACCGAATATGCCAAAGCACTGCAGAAGAACTAGAAATTGGGCTCTTTGATAAAGCTGGTCAAGCTGGTCCATCTGATTCATAAACACTTTGTTCAGAAACAGAAAACTCAAATATAGTTTACAAAAAGAGTAAATCTTTATAGAACACCTCAGTGTCAAAATGCTAACAAAAATACAGCTTGTTAATTCTGAGAAGAGTGGTCTTGGAAAAAATTAATAACTAAACTAGACTGTTGCTAACAATAGCAGGTGTTATCTCTTCCTAAAAAGGCAGTAGGACATAAGAAAAATGAAACATTTGAAACAAACTGTTTACAAAGGTGATTTAAATGCTCAGCACAGATCTAACACAAGTGTTAACAACCTCTATTGCAATTTTATTTTTGGACAACTTCAGCAACTATTTAAAAAACAAACAAACAAACAAAGAAAAACAACAATTGCTAATACAAAAACATAGGGGAAAAAAAAAAAGAACAGAACCATCCAAGGAGACAGTTTTTAGACAAACTTAGTTAAGGTGAAGCTGTACCTTTGTCCCAGCAATTAAGAACTTGAACTTTTAAGCGTGGCACAACCCAGCTCAGCTAGGTTTGTAGGCTTCCCCACCCTTACTAAAGAGTTAGTTCTTAGAAGGCGCCAATCTCAGTCCCCCAGGGTCTGTAGGGTTTGCTAAGGGTGGCTGACTGTGTCGGTGCAGACGGGCTCAACATGTTGGGGGACAGCAGGTGGAAGGAGCCAAATGAAAAGGGGAACGCAGACAGAGATGCCATGGAGGAAAGAAGAGGAGGAGACAGTTTGGTAGTAGACGTGACCACGGGGAGCACTGGTCCGACGCTGCCATTTGGGGGCACTCTGAGTGAAGAAGTTTCAGCGTGTGGGGCGGCAATTCTGGTCTGGTGCGGTTCTGTGGAGGATGCTGCAGTACTGGTATTACCGTGCCCACTTTGAGCCAGCAGCAATGGGTGAGATATGTGAGGGTGATGTCCAAAGGCACTGCCCCAAGGGATGTGTCCAATGCCGGTGTGTGCGCTACTTGCTGCTTCCCGCTGGGAGGCGTAGTTATTGAGGTGAGACACCAGTCGAACGCGCAGAGGATCGGAGGCGTCCAGACCCTCTATAATACTCAGGTATCGAGCAACTTCAGCCAGGCACTCTCGAAACCCTAGACTCCGATAGTCCATAGCCAAAGCATGGGCATCAAAGTAACCTAAGAAAAAGAAGAACAAATAACAGTCTTAAGATGCTGTTTTCTAAGCACTGTCTACATGTAGCCTCCCCATTCCACCCTCCCATAGAATTGGATTTCACCTGGATGTGGTTAGTGTTCCCAACAATAGATTAACGGCCAAGTTCCTCTTCTTTTCCTTTACCTAACAATTTTTTTTTATATCTGTGCTGTTATGCTACAAGTCCCAAGACCAGTCATAGGCTGCCATTTTTAAACTGAAAGTGCATACAGGCACTGGAGGAAAGCACTTCTTTCTGTGTCTCCCTGGCACAAGCAATACCACAGGACAGTGAAGTTCATTAGAAACATGAGTCCTAACTTATCAGAGGGGACTTCTGCAGATAACCTACTTTTTTTCCTAAAAGCACCTTTCACTACTTTTGCTCTTCACTACTTATTTTACCCTGTGTTTTTTCTCGTTCCTGCTCTCAACTTTCAAAGAAATAAACATCTGACAACAACAAAAACCGCATTTGCCAAGTTGCCAAAAGCCAGTTCACAGTTCTGACGCATTGCTAGTGAGAGACTTGCAACCACTCTCCTCTAGAACCCGGCGCTAGCACTGCAACACGTTTCAGTGCTGACGATGCCGCCGGTCTTGTCAAGTAGAAGTCCCAAGCTGCCGGCAAAACACTAGCGAGCTCTCATTCGCCTTCTCAAAGCTCGCCTAACACCGAGCGCCAGGGAACACGCTCCTCTCGCAGCGGCCTCTCTGCGGAGCTGCCGACCCGCCGTCAAGCAAGGGACTTTACCTTTCCCTCCCGCCGTATGCAGCATTTTCAGGTGATCGACGGTCATCTGCAGAATCTCTGCCTTCTCCAGCTTGGCCGATCCCTAGGAGAGAAGGGGCAGCGGGGAACTCTTTAGGCAGAGGCAGAGGCGGGGAGCAGAGGCAAGCCGCGCTAGCGGGAGCAGGGGGAGACAGTGCAGCAGGTCACGGGCGCTACCTGCTTCTCAAAGGCGCTGGGCACAAGCCTCCGCAGCTCGGACAGGCTGTTGTTGATGCGGTCGCGGCGGCGCTTCTCGATGATCTAGGGCAAAAAGCGGCGGTCAG
>JANHGL010006576.1:0-60646 GCA_024611195.1 Ceyx melanurus
CTTTGGGGAGGGAGGGGGGTTAAAAGAGAGCGGTCTGTTATCGGTCTGGGGGCTGCCCTGACCCCAAACCGCAACAGGGGGGTATTGAAGCAAGGAAGTAAGCATGGAAAGAAGAAAAAATTTTGCAGATACAGCTCTTCAAAATAGCTGCCACTCACTGATAGAGACACAATGAGGATGTTCAGCATCCAAACTAACTCTGGAGCAATGACATACTCCAGTTGGGACAGTGAGATAGACACATAGGTATTTTGCTGTTGTTCCCTCAAGCTGTCTTAGCCTTCACAATACAGCAGTACATCCAGCCTTCAGTGGAAAATGAACCAATTCAATTAAAAATCCCTTTGCACCTTAATGGTGAAACCATGCAAGTCTTTGGTCCTCAAGAGATCAGTCCACAGCTCTTGAATGCCATTTCTTCAAAGAAATACAAGTAGCCCTCTCCTAAATTAATAGATACATACTTGGATACTCAGGTCCTCATTTAATTTATTTTAAATAACTATGGGTTTCATTCTGGATCTGCTAGAAGACACTGATATCATCCTGATCTTCCAAGTTAAAAGTGACCCACTTAGCACATTTATTTCCTGGAGTCAGTAAGGGATACCACAGCAGACACACAGAGATTAAACTGCCTTTATATTGGAAATGTTTCTATTTAAAATGCAGGTTTTGGTTAGAGTGTTCTCACATGTGCCATTGCTTCCTCCACATAAAAGAGGGAGCTTTGATATTCCCGTTTGTGAAACACATCACAATGCATTTTAATAATTCCAGCACAAAACTACTAAAGTTAAACCAGGCCCCTGGCCTCTATATTGTTTGATTATTGACAGATGCAATGATTCTGAAATCTGCTTCTGACTTTATCTGGATAGGATGAAGAACAGATTTGCTTAAATTCTTGGTGACAGAAGTATAAGAGGGATAAAGGAGAGGTTATTTTCCATCACAACTGTTACTTGGTTAAAAAAAATCTTCCCCAAAGCAAACTATAATTTGATATCTTGGAAGAACACTACTCCATTCTTCATTCAAACACCCTTTAACTCCACACCAGCAAGATAGAATCATATTAGCTAGCTAAGAACTCTGAAGATACTGATCAGATCGTTTTAAATTTCATTGAGGCTAGAGCTGGGAAAGTTTAAGATGCACTTCCCTACAAGAAAAGCAGAACAAGTCTGCTGCCAGGCAGCCAAAAAAACTACCCATAATGTCAATAATGCCTTATTGATTCAAACAGCTACTTTGATGAAGCCACTTCTTTTTTTTTCCTGCAGTCCTTCTGCTGTGGGCTGGAAAGGTAATGCCAAAGGAACGCTTTTGGCAGTTGGAAAAATATTCCATGAACATAGGGACATTCAGCAGAGAGAGAGAGAGAGAGAGAGAGAAGTGGGTGATTGAAACCAGATGAAGGCAGCTCACGATCACAGCTTCCACTGCTGAATAACTAAGTCCATGTAAAACTGCCAGGCACTCCCTCTACCACGTGAAAAACCTCAGGGAAGACCAAGCCTTTGTATTCTTCTGACCCACAAAGCAGTGAGGATATTATCAAATGATAGAAGGCCCACAGTATCCATCACTCTCTCTGGTTCTGGTGAATATTAGCGTGTCTTGCCACTTCCCCACATGGGCCAATTATCAGGAAATCATTATGCTAGAAGCCTGTTAATTGCAGATCAACAACTTCCCTGGCACTAATGATATCTACTTACTAGGATTTTCTACTCTTTGGATGCCACATCGGGGAAGTAGGGGAAATAGCTCTGTCAAAAGCTGTAGTATAGATGAAATGCAGTTAGGTTTATGTGTTTATCACTGAAAAATCTGTTCCTAGTGGAATTAACAGACAATATATATTCAGCCTGGGAGGCAGAGCATTATAGAGAAACTCAGCAGTTTGGTGTTTTTTCCTAAACTCTAGGGCTCTAAATAACCTTTGAGATGTCACTTCCCCTCTCTATGCTTCATCTACTGCATGAGGAGCTACACAGATAACAAACTATGTAGCTGAAAGCTAACTTACCTGTGTTCATGCAAGTTTCAGTCACACCTTTGACTGCAGGCATAATCATAGATTTTAAGCTCTTGGAGCTGAAATCTTTTTGTTCTGCAAAGTACTGCACACTGGTTCATGATGGATAGCTTTAAATGCTACTGCAGTACAAATGATAATGATAATAAGGTTATCTGTCATCAGTTATGTTGAGAAAATCAAGCAGCTAGTGCTCCTCACCAGGATACCTGTGGCCAATAGCATGGCTCGAGGGTCAGATTCAGACAATGACACATTCAGACTTCCTCCTACAACTGGACAGCCTGGTGGAAGCTAGAAAATCATGAATCCAGCTTATTCAGAAGAACACAGGATCACACCCACAAAAATCACTACTTGAAACTTTATTCAGTAATGGTGTGAATATGTGGGACAGAAGAAGGAGGCTTTCCCAAAGTGGCCCCTTAAAATGGCATTAGAAAGAACATGAAAGCGAGATACAAAATGTGATACTTGTCATAGATATCCAGAAGCAATAATTATGACATTTCCATTAGTGAACAGAACTCCACAAAGATTTAGTTAGCACTTTGAAAAAGAAAAGTAACAATGGCTGGAACATTCCTCCATGTCTTCCTCTACAGGAAAGTCAGCCAAGAACATTCCCAAACCTTGCTGACTTACTTCCCACTGAAGTTTTGAAGGAGCAGAGAGGGTATCCTCACAGTTGTCATGCTGATAATTTGGTAACTAACATAGGATTATAAATACATAAATTCAGAGTTCTATATGTAATTGTCACCAAACTCTAAAAATGAAATGTTTCCTCAGGTTTTAACCTCAAATGTTAGATTTCTCACCTTGTTAAGCTTTGGAGGTGTCACATAACCTGATCCAGACAGCAATTCCAGGGACAATAAAACAAGGTGACAACCCTCTTCATTCCTGCTGTTTCTACCCAGCAACTTTGCAGCTAATGACAAGTTCAACATTCAATGTTTCAAAGCAAACCTGCTGATTCAGACTGTACTGAGGTGCTTCAAAATACCAGCTAAACTATATTTAGACAAGCTGAACAGGCCAAGTGAGTAAATGCAATTCATAATGTAAACCACTCGAGGGAGTATATGAGTGGCAGATGAAAAGATCAATGTAACATTTATGAACTACAAACAACAATTTCCTTACTCAATAAATTAAAACAACATTCCAATTACCAAAGCACCATATTCTGAGAAGGTCAGAAAGGACATCAGGATTCATCAAATGATCTCATAAGAGCTGCTTCTAATAATTATGTATTGATTTTAAAATGGTTATGCAGGCTGAGGCACTGAGTGGATGCTCACCCTCCCCATGGCCTGCAACCGCATGTCACCCTCACTTGGATGCCTTCTGGAAAGGGGAATGTGCTGTAAAGACTGGTTAACACATTTGGCTTCAAAGCTTTTACTGGAGGAAAATTACCTCAACTGAATATGTTTTTTCTCCATGGAACTTACGTTGTGGTCAACATTTTTCTGTTAATATTTTCTGATTTTCCTGCTAACATTTCTCCCATTCAAAGAGAGGAAAATCACAGAGCAATTATTTCGCTCTAACACATCCTTACTTATATTTTTTTCTTTTAAATAATACAAATGTCAACTATTTGAACATTAAACAGCAGTGTTTTTTCTCACTTTCAGGTTCTCACACAAAATAAACTTGCCTTTTCCAGCTGACTCTGCTAGCCACAGAAGTTATTGTTGGAACATATCTTGGAAGGTAAAGGCTTACACTGCAGGTGCACCTGAAAATACCTGCACCTGAGAAGGACTTGAAAGGTGAAAGTGGCAAGAGCAAAAGGAAAACAAGAGCAGCAAGGGGATAAACACTATTCCTGCATCTCCTGTTTGAAGGCAAGGACAGTCCTCAGAACTGATGGAGCTCAGTGGCAGTTTTACCTGTCCACATGTGGAGATTCTCATCTTTCAAAAGAAGGAAGGAGATTTGGCTCCCCTCTACCTGCTTTCTGGCTACTAGAGGAAAACAAGCTGTGCTATCCAAGGAAGCAACATCTTTACCTATTCCTTTTCTCACCTGCCACTGCCAACAGCACATGCAATAAAGGATCGTGTGCTCTTGCAGCTAATGTGACAGTAGATGATGCAAAGCAACAAGTGGAGCAAGCATTCGGGAAAGTGCTGCTGGAAGTTACAGGGCTAAAGAGGCCTAGTCCTTCTGCAATCTGATGTTCTGGTTAATTTTTTTTCATCCTTACTAACCACTGTGTGGGACAACAGAAACCCCTCTGCTCAAGATTCTCTGAAAATCCCTTTTCAGTCTTGAAAACATCTGGCTTGTATGCTGCAAGAACTAACTTAACTATTTATTTATTTATTTAATTATTTTTAAATAGGAGGAATATTGAACCAGGGTGAGTGGCAAAAAGAGATGTCACCAAGAACTTCAAGCTCAATCTCATGAGACAGAAGTACTGAACTGCTGCAATCAGGGTAAATTCCATACTTATCTGCTTCTACCTCCAGTTTCCAAGAGGAAAGACAGAGGCTGGTAAAGCAATGTTGGAAGTCATTATAGAAAATTAGGCTCTTTCTTTTGTAACTAATGCTGCAAGTTTTGTATCAATAGCAATTTACTATCTTAAATTAATTCTAGATATGACACAAGCAAAACAGAGAAACACAAAGTTGGTTTCTCCTTCTTAGTGTTATTATCTGAAACCCAAGGATAGGAGACAGAATTTGCTCTAGGATCAAATAAGAGGGACTTCTTCCAGAACTGTCATAGAATTTCTGGAAACAAAAACTAGAAATTGGGGATGGGAAAACTCTTACTTAGTTATCTTACCTCCACGCTAAGACAGAACTACACAAACTTTTAATATAGTCTCCAAGGTGTAAAATTCATTGACTGGGATGCATATGGTATTTCCCTATACTTGTATTATTACCGTACAACAATTTTATACAATGTGCTTAAAAGGCTATATAATCCATCTTGAGAGTTCTGAGACCATTTTCTATTTGGATTAGAAAGAATCTGCACTCTCAAAACCACTAAAAATGCGACAAGAATATAAATTTGAATGCATAGAAACAGACACTCAAAGATCTACTCCAAAAGTCTCCATCTTAGTTTTGCTGAGGCAATATGTTTGAGGTGTTTGTTATGTTAACAAACTTCCAGCAGTACCAGTCTATTTGGTACATGTGCCCCATTCCTGTGACTCACAGTCCTACCACCAGGTCAGGTCACAGGTGCCACCCCCTACAGTCACTGTTCTCCTGTGACAACAAATATTCGCACCTGAGGTGCACTGATGATGGATTCTGCTTTGTTCTATGTCATAGTTAAAACAGGAAAGAGGAAAGCCCCATCCCATCCCTTTTTCCCTTTCACCTCATTTTCCTCCCTCTGTCTCCTGTCTGGAAAACTGTCTAGCTTGCAAAAAGTCTATAAAAACTAATTTCTTCCTGCTAGTGACAAGCATGGAATAATTTCTGTTAGCATAACAAATGGAGAGAGCAGATAGTGAGGACAACAAAGTTAGTAATTGACAAGCAGGTATCAGTGACATCAATCAGTGCTCCCCCTGAATTTCTCTGGCAGCAATGTGGATCTCAGGTGGTGAGGCAAACATCCTCTCTGCTCCACTCTGCACTAAATAAGCTCCACATGAAGGAAAAGCAGCATCTTGCATGAGTGGGAAGATTAATGAAGAAGACACAAGCAGAGATTTTTTCCAGAAGTGATTGATGTTCCAGGAGGTGATGGATTTCAAGTTAAGAGTAGTACCTCGAAGTAGAACTGATCAGAAATATTTCAACAAAGCTTTTTTTTTTTCTCCTCAGAACATGCTGATGTAGTCCAGTTAAAGTATTCTGTATAACCAGCCTTGTTGTGAATATCTGCAAGTTTCCTGTTACTTTGGGACAATAGCTTCTGAAGACTCAAAATTATTTCCCAGAACTAAAATTCAGTTTCACAGCCAGCTTTATTGCTGGCAAATCAAGCATGTTAAAATCATGAGTAAGGAACTTGTAACCCTACAATTGAATTCTAGGAGTCTTAAAGATGAGATTAAATGCAAAAATCATAATTTATTTGGTTTTGAGCTTTGAGTTATCAGAGTTCAATGGTGTCAAGCTGTGCTATACATTTTTTTCACCCAGAAAAGCAGGATGTTATTTAAAATAATTAGAGATAGAATTTCATATGACTGTGGGAGCTAAAGAAAGACACCTCAGCAAACATGAAAAAAAAAAAAAAAGCTATTAAATTCCACAGAAATAACATGCAACCAGAGAGCCATGCAAGATCACCCCTTAGAAGCATTGTTCTATAATAATTTGAAAAAAGAAAAAAAAAAAAACCAAGAAAAAAAAAACAACTGTGAAAACCAAAAGTAATGTTCCTCAGAAAAAAAAGCAGGACATCCTTTAAACAGAGTTATATCTATTGTTTTCACTGGGGGATTTAAGATCTGACCCATCTGGATGACTGTCTCAGAAATTGTGGTGGTTAAATAAGCAGCCATTTCAGCACACAGAAAGAGAATTTCATTCATGTAAGATCTGGCCTCATCCTGACTCATCAGTGCTTTCCTGGAATGACTGCTTAGTCAAGATTATGAAATAATTGTTATTGATCTGTGTCATCCTTTGACCAAGGAATTAATTTAGGCAATCTCAGAATGAAAGTACGGGGTTCCAACAGGCAGGTAAGCCAGCACAACACCTGGCATAATGCTGTCAGAACACATGGCTGGTTTTAAAAGATACTGATGCCAGGCAGTGGCATGGGAGTCATGTCCACTGTATGAACCAGTTCAATCAATGCTCACACCTCATGGGGTTCAGGGACACATCTTGGTGCTATGCCCAGAAAGAGACCCAGTGAAAAGCGGCTGCCTCAGTGGTCTCACATTCTTCCCACTCTGTGTCCTGCAGCCATTGCACACCTCCTGCTCAGGGCTACTGGCAGTAACATGTCAGTGCTACTTGGAACTAAGTAGGCTTGGACTCTACTGTGCTAAGCTCTGCACGTACAGACAGCAAGGGTGGGATCCAGCTCTATAGAGATTCCCATCTCCAAATACGAGATGCAGATAGAGTGAAAAAGGAAGGCAATGCAAAAAAAGAAGTGGTCTGATAGGAGGGCTGAAGGAAGTACAGGGCTCAAAGTCTCCTCTAACTTAAACCAGTAGGATTGCAAGTGCATTAAATTCCTTGCCCTGAGCTAGACTCTACAAACAATCAAGGATTGCCACTTAAGGCCTACAATCATTCAGATCCTGAGGGCTACCCAGGATCTTAGCCTGACCTGCGGTAGTGATCCTCAGTCAAAGGGCATCCTCACTGATGCTCAGACCTCGTAGTCTCTGTGGCCGCAGTCTGGTCAGAGATTGTTGAGGACACCTCACTGACAGTGGTTTGAAATGATCTCTGGAAGGCCAGAACTAGGATTATTTTTAAGACAAGTACCCTGAAAAAGACAGACTTTAAACTGTGTCCTTCATAAACAATTAACAAAATCTTCTTAAACTTCTCCATAAAAAGCTGGTTGGGATTTTTTTTTTTTTTTCATCTGAAACCATCTGAATCTCCTCATCCTGAGGAGAAGGTAAGTAAGAGGGAAGGAGAACCCCTCACTACCTTGAACCTCAGCTCAAGCACAAATCACAAAAAATAATCAGCCATTGGTCTTAAAGGCGACATATCCCAATGTATATATGGATGTTTTGAAGTACAAGTAGCTACTGAGAGATGAATAGCAAGGTAAACAAATCCATGGTCCAAGCAAGTCAGCAGACATTGAAGGGGCCAGATTTAACCCTCCTTTATATTATTACAAGCTCACTTAATTTCATGGGACTAATTCCTAATTCATACCAGATACAGCAGAATCAGAACAGTGCTCTAAGGCTGAACTAATACTCGAGATGACTCTCAGCCTGTCTCCTCAGCAGGTGTACACCAGTACAACCCACCAAAGCAATGGGTAATGTTCCCAGCTGGTGTAAATCAGCGTAGCAGCACTGACATCACTGCTGATTTACTCTGAAGTGGAGGACATCTATGGACATATTTCAAATTCTTGATGCTTTCCTTTTGCTAAAATGCAATCTGTTCAGTTCCAGGATCACAAAGGACAGAGAAGGAGGAAAGCATTTTTGTCTCTCCCTTTTGTTCTGATGTGTTGTACAGCAGTGTCTCTGTTTTATTGCTCTCTAAGGACTTCGTTTGATTATTTTTTTTCCAGAACAGCAGTCAAGTGTTAGGAGAAGGGATATGTAATTAAAGTAAAATATTAAAACGTCACGTAGCAATTAAAAAATAAAGAGCCGCTGTGCTGTTTGACAGTGTTTTTCCACACATGCAAGCCAGGCAATCATTGGCATATTCAAGCTCAGCCTTTGGAAAAACAGAATCCCCCTCATCTCCTGTGCTGCCCGCAGCCTTGCTGAAAAAAAACCCTAAAAAAATCAAAACAGAATAAAACAAAGAACATGTGACCACCTGCACACATAAGCACAGCTATTGATCATTCTGAATGCAAAGACATGCATCTTTTTGTTGTGAAAAATTTGAGGGGAAGGAAGAAAAATATTTTATTAACTTAGTAATGAGGAGTTTCCACAGCTAAGGTAATACATGATAATACAGACTGAACAGCAGCCCATTGTTTGAGAGCAGAATGGAGCCCTGTATGGGATCACTGCTGGATTCTGTAAAACACAGATGGAAGGGAGGAATTACACCCTGGATTTGGGGGGTGAAGTGGGGTATGCATTACTTGTACAGTTTTATTTGCCTTCCGTACAGGTCAGTAAGTCACACACTCAAGCACATGCACACAAATACATGCTCACGCATATACGCGCTGCAGAACACACAATCTGTCAGAGCTTGTGTAACTTGAAAGTTTAATGAGTGCCTGACACTAACAAGGTTTTCAAACAGTGGCTAACAAAAAACAGGGATCAGGGAGACTGCATTTGGAGCCAAGATATTTGTTTTAATATTAACAAGGGCTGAATTCAGGCAATAAAAGACAAGGAGGAAAATAATATCTTCTGAAAGTGATGAAAGTCAAGCAGTTCAATACATTTGAAATAACGTATGTGTTTAAACGAGAGAGAATTCTTTAGAATAAGAAAGAAAATCCATTAATATGAAGCAGAAGCAAGTGGTTAGTAACACACAAAAAATCAGCAAATATGCTCATAGTTAAATTCATTTTCCATCCTACACAGTTTTAAACCCTGACATAATATTATCTGTGAAGTCTGTTTTAGTACAACCTAGATCCCCCAAGAGAGTCATGCTTCATTCCCACTAAGGTCAGGACAAGATAGTTTGATAAGAGTGCCCATTTAATACCACCGAGGATCTGGATCTCTGGTACTGATCCACTGCCTAGTTAAGTAAAAAATATGTTGTTACACCTTTCACAACACTTCCTAGGCTCTTTATGAGGATTTTAGGATGCAGGAGTGGACCTTTAAGACATGGCAATGGTAGATGACCTACAGAGACGTTAGAGAAGAGCACAGCAGTAACAGGCACAGATAGGTAAACAAGGATGGACAGAGGTGTAACACAATTTCCTTGGGAGAAGAGGATAAATATATTAGGACTCTTAAGGTAGGAAAAAGTTATGACTGAGGAGAGATATGCTAGCAGCCTGTACATCAAACACAAAAAGGAAACCCGTAAAGAGTGGAATCAAGGACAGGTAATCTGGGAGGAATAAAGATAAATGATCGGTGCAGTCAGGGATCAGGTTAGGAAAGCCCTAATAGAATTAAATCTGGTTGAGAATGTCAAAAAAAACCCAACTTCTATAGGTATGTCAGTGATAAAAGGAAGACTAGGGAAAATGTGGGTCCTTTACAGAAGGAAAAGGGAGATCTGGTTACCTGGGATATAGGAAAGGCTGAAGGATTTTTTTTTACCTGAGCCTTTGCCAGCAAGTGCTCCAGCCACACTGCCCAAGTCACAGAAAGCAAAGGCATGGACTGGGAGAATGAAGAACCACACCCTACAGAAGAAGATCAAGTTCAAGATCATTTAAGGAACATGAAGGTCCACAATTCCATGGGACTTGATGAGATGCATCCATGGGTCCTGAGGGAACTGGCAGAAAGCAAACTGCATCCTGGGCTATATCCAAAGAAGTGTGGCCAGCAGGTCAAGACAGGAGATTCTCCCTCTCTATTCAGCTCTAGTGAGACTCCACCTGGAGCACTGTGTTCAACTCTTGGGCCCCCAGTATAAGAAAGACATGGACCTGATCCATGTCCATGGTCCAAAGAACCACAAAGATGATCAGGAGGCTGGAGCAACTTGCATATGAGGACACAATGAGAGCTGGAGTTTCACAGCTTGGAGAAGATAAGTCTCTGGGGAGACCTTATTGCAGCCTTCCAGTACTTAAAGGCAGCCTACAGGAAAGATGGGGAGGGACTTTTTATCAGGATGTTTAATGATAAGATGAGGAATAACAGCTTCAGACTGAAAGAGGGTAGGTTTAGATTACATATAAATAAGAAATTCTTCTCTTGAGTTTCATGAGACACTGGAACAGGTTGCCCAGAGAGGTTGTGGATGTCCCCTCCCTGGAAGTGTTCAAGGCCAGGCTGGGTGGGGCTTTGAGCAGCCTGATCTAGTGTGAGGTGTCCCTGCCTATGGCAAGGGGTTTGGAAATTAAATAAGTCTTTTGAGGATTTATCTATATCTATGTCGAAGAACATACATAATACATACATAGTAAGACACAGTACATAATTCAGTAGTGAAACACACATGGAGGTCAGGAGCAAAACATACATACACATTAATGGAAGATAAATCACATATCCGTTACTAAACATGTCAGCCTGGGTGCAATCTTTCACTCAGGAGAACCTTAAACTCCTGATGAATGGAAGCTGAGATGATAGAAAAAAAAAAAAGAAAATGTTTACCTCGTGCTTGTTCTGCTTTTTTTTAATATTAATAAAAGCAAAACTACTGCCCCTGCACCTCGCTGATATAATAATTTAGAAGACTAGAAGCAGCAATTCCTTCCATTACACTCTCAACTCTAACCCCTACAAGTACACTTGACACCACCATGTAACTCCCTTAAGTATATTTTAATTAACATCAGAATGAGAAGAGCATATTCAAGCTTTGCATTTTGCCTTCTCATGTAGTAGGCAAGTTCTCCTGAGGTTGCCAAAGCTGAAAAATTCAGAAATATATCAAATGAACTAGACCTTGTTATTTGAAGACTTATCAAGCAAAGCGTAAGGAATGGCTCTCATCCTGGCCACAATTGGCATGAAATTTCAAAACTACTGTTATCAGAACCCACATGAAAGGTCAAGAAATTTTTGGACAGGCAAAGGCAGAAGCAAAGAGTAAGCTTCTCAGTCTGAGGCTTCTCTGTTGTTTTTGTGCATATTACAATACCACAAATTGTGGAAATCCAAAGGAAAACTTGAAAGTCACAAATTCAATGCACTGTTTTACATTTTATTTCAATGTGGCCAGCTTTTTCAACAGGCTGAAGAGCTTTTCAGGTTGAAATTTGAACCAATGCGACCTGTAACCCTAAATTCATCCGAAGTTCAGTATTGTATTCCATATACACTCAAACTCAACTAATTCCACACACCATCTAATCTGCAATATACAGTTTCAAATTCCCAAATGATTCAAATATTTATAAAGACATGGCTTACAGCAGTTAAGGATCTGGTCAGCATCTTATCAGAGAGTGATCTTTACTTCTTCATTCCTTCCCTGCTCCCCCACTCAAAGATGGACAGACAGATAACTGTACAGAATCCTGGAAAGGCACTGTGAGAGTTCTTACTGTTTTAATGCTTTGTCAAATGCTTTCCTGAAGACAGTGTCTCATCACTGATGGTATAAGCATTTTTGCAGTTTTCTTAGGCTTATCCATTTAAAGGCACAAGTGTTCAGTTCCAGCCACACAAGTATTCTAAGAAATAGATTCAGCACAAGCTGCAGACCACTAATATAATACGTTGGTTGTAAACGATGTTGAAAAAATGCTCCTTCACACATCTGGCATGTTTGGCTCAAAGACACATAGAGTAAGCCCAGCTCAAATCACAGATGTCTTATCTTCTGAGCTGCCTCTCTGAAGTAAAAGATGAGGGTATATGCTCCTCATAACTTTCTCTCTGAAGGAGTCCAGAGATAACAACAGCCCTAGAAGAAGTGATGGCTTCTGCCAGCAAGGCAGGTTCAGCACTGAAAAATGCTTGCAAAAGACTGTATCAGTTAAAAGTTATTCCTATACACAGAAAAGAAGATCTCTAAGTGCATCTGGGATCCAAACCATGACTATTTGCCCTCTGATTCTACTTAGTATTACCACTTTAATGCTAAAAATATTGTATATTAGAAGAAATTGTAAATTGTAGACAAAAGTTTCTGACACATTTCTTAGACAAGAATCAAACTACTGATACAATATTGATTAATTTTCAAACACTTTCATAAATCTGACATGATTAGAAACCATTAAAATTGCTGCAAGTCCAGACAACTTAATCAGGTGATGGGATTAAAATATATCTGTTTCCATATCCAGTGGTGCTCAAAGTAATTACGTAGCTGACAGTGTTCTGTCTGAACCATTAGCCTGAATGACTAGATATCAGTTGAGTCATCTGAGGATGCTTGTACCAATCTCTACAAAAGGCAGACGGTTTACTGAGAGCATTGCCTACATTATCGACTGATATTGTCTCACAGCCCTTCCTCATCATTTTTGTTAATTGCCTTCTGCTTCTTCAGTTTTTCTTAAACCAAATAGTGGGAGGGATACCTGCTAGTTCTTTGTGTGGAAAATCAGGAATCTATGGGGAATTTTTGACAAACATCATTTTGAAAAGATATTGAGGTTTTTTGTCGAGACACAGCCATTTCAAACAATTTTTTGAGACAAAGGTTTCCTTGGTTCTTCAGCGAGGGAAAGAGGGAATGAAGAGGAGAGGGAAAAGTCAGTTAGCATGCATTGGCAGTAACACTCAAGCCATGAAATAATTCTAAAAGATTAATGTCAAAGCTGACAAGGCAGCAACTTCAGACATAATTTAAACAAAATTTGGTTATGCCAAATATATAATTCAATTACAGAACTATGTAATTCCTGTCTTCTTTTATGGATGTAACAGCTGGAAACTACCAAAAGTACTGACAGATGTCCAAATGTCTTTGAAAATAAATGCCCTAGGAAAGTACCAGGGATTAAATAGAATGAATTTAAATCAAATTCTTAGATCAGTCTGAGTTCAGCAACCTTTTCTTTCTAAAGTTATTCTGCAAAGAAAAAGGAATATCTAGGACATGTTGCAAGTGAAGGCAGAGCATTTGAAACAGCTGACATGCCATTAGGCTACTGAAAAAAATATGTAAAAGGAGATGACTGGAAGAATCACTCCACTGAACAAGTAGAGAAAGAGAAAACTTTTGTCATCTACTAACATGAGCAGCAAGATAGAGAAAAGGAAAGCAACAGCTGTGACTTTTCCTCTACTCATTTGATAACAGCAAGGATCAAATTTATATGAGTGAACTAATTGCACTCAGAAAAAGGAATTCCACCTGGAAATTTTTCTGCAGTAGCTACTGAAATTAAAATTTACATCTTATTCATAAATTATTCCATGTAGAAAATTTTAAACTATAAATTTTAGAAAGAGATACTGTTCTGAGATACTGTTCTGTGATTTTACTGCTCTTCTGCAAGAGAAGCCTGGTATATGATGGACACATAGATACTATAAAAATGAATAATCGTTACTTCAGGGTATATCCCTTTTTTTTTTTTTTTTGGGCAGACAGAACTTTGTCCTTCATTTTCTAGCTTAAGATGTTGTACAGTGTCATTTTTTTTTCTGCTGCACTTGATCATAAGTCAGACATGGCTTCCAATTTAAAAGAGTTTTGAAAACTGACCAAAAGTTACTGATTTTATCTGCCATTCTTAAAACTAATCTATCACTAAAATACGGAGTGCAACATAACACTATTATGCAGTCTAATTTTATGTTTATAGGTCCTGAAGATTCCAAATGTTGATGAAATAAGTGATAAATAGCAAAAGACAATGAGGGAGTAACTTGGAGAAGACAACAGGTCACAGGTATAAATTCTACTCCTGCAGGGACTTTCAAGAGAAGTCCATGAGGAAGGAATTTTTTTCTATTCCCTTCCTTCCATTTTGCATTGTTTTTCAGGCAAGTTTCTACAGTCTTCCCAGTAGCAGCCTTCTTTCCCACCTCTTCTCTTTGAAGTTAAAATTGTGGTGAATACGTTACATTAGGCAACTAAGCTGTAGCACTAAAAATAAATGCTACTTCCTCACACATCCCTCATCCTATTTATGAACAGATAAAGTTGTAGGAGAATATCCTTAACAAATGTTTTTCTTGACTTCTTTTTTTATCCAAATACAAGAAACAACAATATATGTTCTTTTCGGTGATAGTCTATTTTCATTTAGATTCATAAAAGCGGCAAGAAAAAATAGTCTCTAAGCTGCTGACAGCACATCACCTTTGAAACATGCCACGTTGGCTTTTTGAAACAAGCAGCAGTCTTATAAACTTAAATATGCAGGACCTAGAAAACAAGTAGCAAAGGAGTTCCACAGCTCAATGGACAGAGCTTTGTTAGAACTAAGGGGCATCTTGCTTTATTTAAAAAAAAATGTGGTTTATACCAAATAATACAATGAAGATATCCTGTATCTTCAACACCACTGAGAATTGGCAGTTGCACTCCTCTGAACATTAGCAGTTTGCATTTTGAAACCAACTGCTTCCCAGCAGACCAATACTCCCTTTTAATCCCAAATCTGAAGACAGTTGCTGACACTAAAGGGCAGGAAATTTTAGAAGCAAGAAATGGAAAGATTGCTGAACATCATGAAACTGACCTGTTAAAATTCACCGTGTCAGAGGTCACAGAGTGAGATTATCTGTGGCTGGGTACTACTGAAAAGCTTGGATCATTTTATGACCATTCACATCTTTAACCATGCTAGGGGAGATAGTGATTGCACTACTTGGACCCAGCTTCAGGGCATGAACTGCCTGTCTGTGGGCAATCTGACTCAGATTACTAGCCAAAATAGGATTCTTTCCCTCTCCCACCTCATAAAGCTTTGAACAATTAGCCTTCTACATCAACTGTCATCCAGTTCTTTCTCCAGTGGTGGGCACCAGCCAGTGCCAGAAACACTGGACCCAATTTCTTCAGAATGTGTGGTTTCTGCAGTTGAGACTTTCCAGCGGGACAACAACAAAGACAATGCACCGGCAGGACCTGTGGAGGTCGAAAAACAGCTCAGCCCAGAACACACTGGAAGCCTCAGCCCTGTTTGCAACACTTCCAACTTTGAAACACAATATCAGGGTCTTACAAGAGGTCACATTGTATTCTCAAAGTGTTTGTCACTCTCAGCCCTCAGGATTTCTCTCTGCCCCACCCTTCCCATCCAAGTTTTCATTGGAAACACAACAAAGGTGACGTAGTCACAGAAACCAGCCACAGACCCGTTTATCATTGTTTTATGGACCACCACTGGTCCATAAACCACAGTTTAGGAATTGCTGGCCTAAAGCATCACAGAAAAGCTAGGAAATAGAAGCTAAACTATCTGTGGATTTAAACTATGAGAATAATAGTTTTGGCAAATCTCACTCTTCTATTTTTTTTGCCCATAAATGCTCGACCAACAAATTGTGACTTAGTTTATTTATTATTCAGAATTGCTGGGCAAATGGAATCCACATGTCTTCTAGTCTTTGTTAGCACAAAATAAAATCTTGATCTCGATTTCTCTGCTAATGTGAACAGTGATTGTGTCATTTTTAGTAGGTAAAGATCCTGTTTAGATCAGAGCTCTGGGCTGCTGGTCAGTCTTTGACAGTTTTACAAGAAAATCCTTGTCAGTAGTTATTTTCTGTCTTTTATTGTAGAGACGGGGGGGAAAATGGTTTGATTTGATGACTGCCTAATGAACTGATGAACAAAAAAGTCCATTAGCTGACTTGCCTACTGGAAATCAGTGTCAGACATTACATTATTGTATATGAGATCATTTTGGTTTTCAATTCCATACTTGCATGTCTAAAGACAATTATCTTGCAATTGTCCATTTTAAAAATAAGCATTTATGGCCCTAGTCTAGTGTTGCACTGGCAGCTGACAACATGCCACACCTGTTCAAAAATACTGCTTTCTGTTTAAAATAATTGTTATGATAGAGCTGAAACATTCTGTGTTTATTCAGATGGTGCCAAATTACCAGCTGCCATGGTTTTTCCTAATTTTGCCTTAGCAGTCATAATACTCCACATATTATAACTACTTTCACTGCAGCTTATCAGCATATTCTGGGAATATCTTTAATATATACCTGTATTTTTATAGTAATGGAAATGCAAACACGTTTCCACAAACAAGACTTCTCTTCTGCATAGGGATGTTATGGTGAAGCCCTTCCTCCCTGCATCTCTGTCATAACTCACTGCCTTATGTACGGCTAGCTCTCAATCCTGAGCAAGAAAACGGGAAGAGCCAAAAGGGAGACAAAATATTACAGAAAATGGATGAAATATTCAGTAAGATAGGTCCTTGTCATGGTCCACTGTTTCTTTCTGGGACCATAATGGAATGCTGCAGTTTTGGCTTGTATTGCTTTACATTACAATGCCCCCTTCCTCATCCAGTGTGATATGAGTAAACAGCACAGCAAATGGAAAATAACAGGCTACTTAGTCATAAAGGATATTTCAAACATCCCATAATATGCAACCACATAAAAATTGTTGACCATAGCAGAAAATGGTCCTGTAAATTCTCCACAAATTTTCTATGGCTCTGGATGAAGAAAAAAAAAAAAAAAAGTTTTGATATCATTGTAGTGGGTTTTTGTTGGCTTTTTTTTTCTTTAAATACAGTACTGTAGTTTCCTTTCTGGCAGAGAGCTGAAATATGTGAGCCCAGAAGGTTTTTGGTATTTTTCTAAATGACTGTTTTATTATTATAATAAGCTCTGGTGATATGGGATAGCAATAAAATTGTTTTGTTACTTGAATTTTGATTATAGGATAAACATTTTTATGAAATCTTTTAAGTTTTTCTTGGAACTACATCATCACTGTGTTTTAAGTTTTATTCTCTAATTTTTTAGCTGAAAGTTACGGCAACAAAAAGAGATGGGAATTGACCTGAGAAGAGTCAATGTCAGGTTGAAATTAAAAATAGCTTATGGCATTGCCAAATGATATGGGACACGTAACAAGAACCCTTGAACCAAAAAAGTTTGTGTGAGGTCAGGGATGTGAATAGCTGAGCTGGGAATAGAAGCCTTATCTCCTGACACCCAGTTCAGTGCCCTTCCCTGAGACAATCTCAAACGATGCCTTTTCCTCATCTTCACATTTCCTTCTCTGTTCTTGACAAGTGAGCACTGGCACTGACACGCTGGAGCACACCAGGGTCAAGCTAGTCCAACAGGTTCTGACTAACAGCAGTCAATGCCGCATGCTTCTAAGAGATGTTTTGATCCAAAAACTGATAAAAATTGTTAAAATGTAAGCCTGCCTTCTGCCAGGCATTCTCATGTACCTTGCTCCTGCCTCCTTACTGTTTTCTCCTTTCTCGTTTCAGCCCCAAAGTAATCTGCAGGTGTGTGAGCCACTCTGTTTGCTGATGGATACAAAAAGGGAAAGCAACACTACAGTACAGTACCCTCTCTAATTTCCTAACATGCCTGCCTCTATTTGTACCTGTGTGCACCAAGTTCCTCCTGCAGATGGTGAGTGGCACGCAAGCTGAGCACTGCCAGTTGTGTGCCTGTTGCCATTCCCACAAAAAGGTTCTGGTTTAAAGTTCAGTTTGGGGAAGACTTTGGACAAGCCTCTTTCTGCTTTCTGAGCTATTTTCTGCCTTCTCTTTGTACCCAAGAAGTTAGAAGTGAGATTTCCACATAAGTAAAGTAAAACTCTTACTGTGAGATTTATGCCAGTCACAAGAAATTGAAATTTGTTTGGTTTGCCTCATTGCAAAGAGGAAACCACCAGCTGATGGTATCAGCTTTCAGATAATTCTAACTTTGAATTGGACTGGTTTTAGAAACTCAGATAAAATATAGGTTCACCGCAACCAGGCAAAAGCAGGCAATGAGAGTTGATCTCTGCAGTCTCCCTGAGCCCTCCTGAGTCAGAAAGTTGCTTGTTCATGCAGCTCTTACTCACTGTGGTTATACAGCCCACCAGTCTGTTTCAAACTTTAAAACACTCTCAGCTTGGCACATGCATTTTGGTGTCATTACGCACGCATTTAAAAGTCACAAAGTATTAATTCCACTAGAAACAACAAGGAGTGATCAAGTGAAAATTCCTCACTTTCCTGCATTTACAGACATGTGTAAGTTTACTTTATGCCTCAGTTTCCCCAGTAATGAAACAGATCACAATGCTGTTCTGTCCTCCATGGCTCCTGGAGATGAAAGCACGAGAGGCTTTATGTTGGTCAGGTAGTACACCTACTGGGATCAGCTACTTCAGAAGAATTTCTTGTTTTAAAAGGGTAGCTGAGGTAAAACCATACAGTCCTGGATTTGGGATTGGCTAAGGATCTAAATCACAGTTCCAGAATCAGGGCTCAGCCTGCAGCAGCAGTTGGGCCAGGACTCTGTGTGCCAAGCTTGCTGCTGAGGTTGTGCCTCTTTGGTTTTGGTCTGGGTTCATCTCTACTGGGCACAAATCAGTATAAGAAAGAGATGAAAGATACAGAGTTGGCCATGGAATCACAGACACTGTGGTTGCAAGACCAGAAGATGAAACCTGATTGCTCCAGCTCAAAAATAAGAAAGTCTTCTTTAGTTTATACAGTTTAAAGAGCCTGGACTTGGCATACAGCTAATAGTGGTACAAGGAGAAGGTCAATGGAATACCCCTGCAACTATCAGCTCTCTGCTGTCCTGTGTCTATCACTAATCTCTGGTCAGGGCATGTATGCTTTCTCTTCTTATCCTGCTATTCCTGAATGCTGCTACTCTTCCCCATCAGTACTACACAATCAATGCACAGCTCAATGTGCAGAGTACAGACCTCTCTGTGCTTTCTCCCTCCTTTTAGGAATTATGCAAACCCATCCCTGTCTTGTCCGGATACATCTAAAGCTCTTCCCATTATAAACAAATAACAACAACAAAAAAGCTGCAGTCACAGAACTTTGTTGATTCTTCCTGTGCCATGTCAGGGTGCACATGGTTCCCAGTAACCTTTGAAAATCTGATGCATGGATTAGCTACATCAGCACACGAGGCCCTTCACACACACTGAAAAAAAGGAATGAGGTTGTTATTTTCTAAAAGACCTGCTCTGTCACTGTCTAGACTTACCAGGCACCCTTTCCATTTCAGTGCATCACAACAAATTTAACTTAATGCATCTTAACAAATGAAAGCTCCCTAAACAATATACCATCAACAGGGCATCATCATTTCAGGCTCAGTGCTTCTGGGAGAATGGGATGTTCCTGTCAGGCTCATATCCCTCGACTTAGTGCTGGGAAGAATCACAGGCAAAGGCAAGGTAGAAGGACCATGCTCTTGAGTTTTAAATTATTTTGCTAGCTCAAAAGAAAATATCACTTTTTTTAAAAAAAAAAATTCTTTTTCTTTCCTTCTTTTTCCCAGTCTTTTTTTTTTTTTTTTTCTTCTTTTTGGAAGAAGTAAAAAATGTGAAAGGATCCTCCCTCGAAATGTTTATTAAAACAAAACAATAACAAGACTACAGATTCTAAATTAAATATAAACAGAAACATTAACTTCTTTCCACTTTGGGGGAAAATATGCACAATTGTTTATAGTTAAAAATTCCCAGATGGCATTTGAGAGCTTGCTATTCTTCTCCTGTCACAGAGGCAGGAAAAAAAAAAGGATTTTTATAGGCCCTCAAAAAGTAAATTATATGGCACAGATAGCAGCCACTCACACATATATTAAGTCAATTAATTCCCTGAAATACAGCTAAGCAAAATCAAATCAATTCAGTAAAATGGTCTCTGAAACCAGTAGCAATATATATATTATTGAAGCAGCCAGTCATAGGTTAGTTAGAGTTACTCCACAAATTTTATCACAGTTAGACCAGGGTCTCTTTCAGATACTGCTGAATAGTTCTCAAGCAAGAAGTTCTGAAATATTTTTCAAAAGGAAAGTACTAACTTCTTGGACAGCCTGAGACTGGTGGAAATAGTCTTCAGTACTGAAGTATATTTCAAACGCAGATCTTTTACTCAGGGACTTGAGAAGATGTGACATTAAAGGCTGTTTTTTTTTTCTAAGGCCAACAGAATTAGCCACACCATTAGGGGCTCTTGTGAGAGTCAGTATCCAGCAAAACAGAATTTTGTTATGTATTTTATAATATATTGGATTATGGTGACAGAAAGAATAGAAAAAATATAAAGGGCAATCTTTTGTACAGCTCAGACCCAGTGATGATCTTTCACAGTGCCAAATGTCATGCTTGACTGGCATTTCACAGCAACTCTGCATAACTTCCACAGCATAAACTGTCCAATTCCAGGAAACTTAATGCAGCCATCTAAGGAATCTACATTTTCCATAATTCTCTCAAGAGTCTGTGAATCCTGTAGGTTAATGCTCCTATTCCAGGCAGTATCAGTATTGATACAGAAGTATCAATCCTTCAGTTCTGTGGAAAAGTTAATCTAAAGCACCTAAAATACTCTTTTCAGCAGGTAATGAGCATTAATCCTTATGAAGTCAGCCCCTAAAAATATATCACTAATCAGAAGTACCCAGGAAGGTAGCCAAAATCCCACTTACTTTTCAAAAGTTATTCTTCTCTGTTTCTGCTGCCCAACATTTGTAAAATTAAGAAAGATCTAAATCATAACATGCTTTATTGAAAACATATAAATCAGATACAGGCAACTAGAGTCATGCAAGTACTTGAATAGACAACTAGGCCACAAGGACATTCAGTTCTACACCCAAGTTACACAAAGCTGAGCAGAAATCCAAACTGGCTATCTGCAGTTTGCTCAAGCTCTAATCCTCTGTTTTATTGTTGAATTATGGTCACACTGCCACTTTACAGTAGAAAGGATTGTGTTTTCTCCTTTTCTTTCAGCTGTACTGAGTGTTGATCAGGGATGAGAGTGGTTTTGGCCTCTCTTTATTGAATTTGGTGATAAAAACTGGTGTTAATTAACAACAATCATCTATCTGCTCTAAAAGCACCATGAAAAAAAGAACATTAGTTTCTTCAAATAAAAGTCTGACTTTTATGAATACCTCTTACTAAAACCAGAAGTGTCTTGTTGCATTGTGTTTTCAACTTGGAAGAGCTACTAAGACGTGAGAAGCACAGCTTTTTTTAATGCACTTATTAACATTCTAAAGTGTGAAACGGCAAAATCCCTTCTAGTTTTGGGGCAACCTTGCAAAGATTTTTTTTTTTCCAAAACAAATGAGGAAAATATTAAATTAATTTGTGTTTCTTTGTATCCTATCATTTTAATTTGGCAAATCTACTTTTATTCTTATTCCAAGAAAAATAAAATAATCACAGTTACATTGACAAGCAAACTGTGGCTACTAGTTTCATAATATACATAACTGACCACTGTAAAGAACATAGGCCTGAGAGGAATAACATCCAGATCAAAAACCTAAGAAGTTAAATCCTTGGGTTAAATATCAAGACTCCTTTAACTTGAATTCAATGATCATTCCCCACTCAGTGAATTTATTGTGTACCCAGACTGTCACCTCTGTGTTTTTATGTGAGTCACTTTGACTCACATCAATTTTTTTGTCCTG
The DNA here is from genome assembly GCA_024611195.1 of Ceyx melanurus. Classification (NCBI taxonomy): domain Eukaryota; kingdom Metazoa; phylum Chordata; class Aves; order Coraciiformes; family Alcedinidae; genus Ceyx; species Ceyx melanurus. The sequence continues at coordinate 21,908 of JANHGL010006576.1, forward strand.
TTAGTCCTTGAGATTGGGACCTCACTGTACACTGGAGTTGTATACACTTCCTTATTCTACTTAAGACTGCAATTTCTGAAATACTTCAGCTTTGTGGCTCTGGCTGCCTATAGAAGCATTGGCCCTTCCTGACTAGAGATGGGTTTTGGAGTAGCTGTAGACTGTCTCACTGACAACTGACATGGCTGGGACTAGACTAAGATAACATGTTCCACATGATAACAAATCTCTTGTGGCATGATATCCTCCTATGGTTTCGTTTTAAAAGGCCTTATCCTTCACAGCTGGATATACACTCTGAAAAGATGCCTTTAAAAGAGGTGTCTCTCCAAGAATTCATAAAAAGCAGCTTAGAGAGATGTGTGGAATTGCTCCCTTCTTTCTTCTGGAAAATTAACTATATACTTAATTCACAGAATATTGCTCATTGAATTTAACAGAAACATAACTATACCCATAATGGTTGGATTGAATGACAGATGGCACCTTCTAAAGCATACACAAAATGAGAGAGATCAAGACTACAGCACATCTGCACATTTAGCGGTCTTTGGAAGTTCAAAGCAACAACAGTCATAGTAGCTAAAGTAGCACTTTTCTGCAAATAAAATGTACTTATCTTTTCAAATGCATGTTCTTATTCCCCTTCAAGCTGTTCCGAACGGATCCTACACACTGGCCCAAAAGTAGCATAGTATCTAAATAATCCAAATTTGGTAAGGCAAGCCATTAGATCTGACCATCTTACTCTGGAAAAGAGTTGAAAAATAATCATACTCTGCTAGACAACATTTGGACACTTTCTTTGGCTAGTGCAGTATCTCATTTCTCACTCCCTTCTTCTCTTTTTGAATATTGGCATTTCTCTGTCTTGTGGTTACTTTAATTTCTGCTTTGAAGGATTCCCTCCAAGCTAAACTGGCTAGCTTTTGACTTTGCCTTGTTTTGTTCTTGTTTAAACGGTGAATTGAAAATTTCCAGATGTTAATATTCTAGTAATTTTTTTTATCTTTGAACAGCCCTTCCTAACATTCACTTCAAAGCCTCATCATTCTTCCAATGCCGATTGACACTGCAGTCCCCTGGTTGGAGAGTGTACCACTGGAACAGGACAGTCACCTACCAAGCTGACAGTCTGTCCATCACCTTTCCTGCCACTTGTCTTTTATAAACAGTAGTTGGCTGCAGTGAGGGAAGTCACTAGCCCATCTGGTCCCAAACCCCACATTCAGCTGTGGCCTATACCAAATACTTCAGAAGAAGGAGGAAGGTCTTGGTCATGCCCAGTTGTACATGTCTGGGAATGAGAGAATGGTAGTGAAATTCCTCTGTCTCAGAAGATCAGCAAACACCTCTGAGAAAGTGATACAATATTCCTTGCAACTGTTTAAACAAAAGTCAACAAAATTCACTTAAAGATAAAAGAAAAACTTGACAGAAACATGAATTTCTCTTTGTACACAGTCCAAATTCATGGGACATTCCTACAGTTTCAGGTACTTTACAGATTCCACACCTGAAGACCTGGATCTTTTTTTAAATATTTGTGATTATGACCACAAAGCAGCTTCACATCAGTAGAAAACTGTGTACAAAACACATTGTATCAGGTCAGCTGCTGCATGTCAGCGTAACGTCATCTTCAGTGAAATTAAGACAATGTCCATGTCCATCAATCAGGGATATATTACACTGACTTCATTATCAAGGTCATGGATAGAGTCAGTGGATTGGACCTACCACCTCTAGCCAATAATCACAGCAGACTGGAGTCAGGCTGTGCTATCAGTCCTGGTGGCTGAGAGTAGATACATTACAGTAGATACATTCTGAAAGTGTTGGAGGAGCTCCATAGCTTGGGACACAAGATGTCTGCAAAAATGAGTTTCCAAATTTAAGAGGATCCTAAAGAGTTTGGAATATTGCTTTCAACAAAACTTTAAGCACAGCAAAGATGATGATAAAAAATTGTCAATTAAAATAAAAAAGGCAATATTTTATATTAGCAGCCTTCTTTTGCCTAACAGAAATGTAACTGAATGCAAATTTAAAAATACAATATAAATGATTTCTGATCAAAGGACTGAAATCATAAAAATGGGTATGAGTGACTGACCAGCAGGAAATTGACTGACAGCTCTTATCCTGAGCCAAAACACAAACTATTTTGAAACATCATTACAAATGAAATAACAAACTAGCTTTTATGCAGAAATCACAAATTTGTAAGGAATTGATAATAGTGATGAGAAAATAATTAATGTAATGAACTCTGTGAAGGGTATTCACATGCACAAGATGACATGACACCTTCAGGCAATAAGCTACATAAGCATTCTCTGATTGCTTATAAAATACAAGAAATACATTTGCTCATTCTCCCAGAAAATGAACAAACAAACAAACAAAAATAAACATATAAACAAAAACCACACAAAACAAACAAAGAAAAACAAACAAATAAAACAAAACAAAATAAGTAGGGTCCAAATTTAAAAATGTGGAAAAGACAGACTGAATGATTCTTATTAGTTTTATCTCTGAATTTTCTCCCAGCTTCCTGCGTTGTCCTTTTTAAGAGTCACCCCTGTAATAATGTAGGTAATAATTAGTACCTGTTGTGATAATTAGCCAGACTTGTGGAAAGGATGCACCAAACCTACCAGAACAGTCCAAAGTAAATGTATAGCAGTAAATAATGCCTTGATAACTTTTCCTCAGAAATCAGCTATTTCCAGCTTGTGCTTTCCTCAAATCTGTAACTGATTCAGGTCTCTCTGAATCATTATCTAGAATCCCTGTAAAAAAAAATAATTTCTTAAGGGAAAAAGCCTGTTCTTTGGGTTCTCCCTTGTTCATACTATTTTTATATTAGTGTAACTTTACCTATATTAAAAAAGTGGATCTATCTATATTTATATGGCCATGTTCTATTATCAGAGATTTACTAGTCAGAGCACTGTACAGATACTAAGAAGATGTTCTGCCCCCTATGGTGTTACTGTGCAAACACATGGCAGACAAAAGAAATACCATCACATAAATATGCCTAAATTCAAACCGAAAAGAAATCATTCAATGACAGTTGTGCACTGGCTTTACAACACATCCAGGAATACAAATCCAACCAGCAGTCAGGCCCCACTATCCCCAGAGCAAGACTTAAACATCAAAGCCAGAGTGCTCTTTCGAGAGCAGTGATGCAGACCTGTGTGATTTTCTGCATCAGATCAGACTGACCATTAGCATCTTGATTTTAGCTGTTTACAGCTCTCTTTGCACAGAAAGCCAAAGTTTTCTGGATGGTATTTTGCTGTATGCACCTGTCACATACAAATCCAAAGGGACTGAGCAGTCAGTAGCATGAAGTTACATTACAGTACAGCAGCCAAACCCTAGCTCCAAAGACACACAGAGGGTGGAAGACTTTGAAGAGCACAAGTATGGTGATGTGGTTCTGGGGCTTTTACTTCCCCTGAACTTCAGCAATGCCACCTGCTTCACAGCATCTTACTCAGGCTCTTCTTCCTCTTTCCTTTCATCAGAAATTGACTGACTGGTTTTGTGCCTAAGAAGAATGGATCTGAAAATAGAATTAACTTCTAGTTTCTCTGCAGTCTAATAGTTAGGGCTGATTGTCAATGTAATTTCTTCTCAATTATGAGGCAGCAGGAAGTTTTAGAGAGTCATCATCTCTGACATGGCATTTCATTAGCTTCCCATCCTTGAGAGTCAGGTTGTTGGGAAGTGACTTGTCTGCAAAGTTAACACACATGCCTTTTTTCATTGCCTGATTACCAAAAAGTATGTATTATGTCCCTGGGTATATTTTTACTGCAGTTTATTATTCAGTTTTTGCATCATTTAGAAGACTTGATAGGAGGAACAAATCATTGCCATGCAAATGACTGAGATGAAAACTTCATCACTGTGCTATGCCGACACAAATCAGCCTTCAAAAGTAGTCAGCTCCCATTGCAATCAAATGGAGTTATGTGGTGAAAAGCCCTCTGCTATCCATTGAAATTGTGTCCCTTAATGTTTTACAAATGCCTGTGGCCACAGTGACTCTTTTTTTTTTTCTCAGTACTGTTCATATGTTATCCAGCAGCCAGTTTGTTCTTTTGCAACAAACATCAGTGATTAGAAGCAAAGGAAATTCTCCACAGACAAGCACAGCAGCTAACCCTGGTTAGCACTTCACAGGCTTCTCATTGGCAACATTTAAAATTATTTGGAAATATCAACTCCCTTTACCAGCTGAGAGGTGCAGTGATTTGTGCATGGTTATCTAAGCACAGAAATCGGGCTCCTGTTGGATGGGGAGCTTACCCACCCATTAGTACATTTTGATACCTCTGAACCATTGCATTAGCAGACACTGCTTTTGCATTCCTTGCAAATCAAAATTAATATCCCAACACTGGTAATGCAGTACATTTTCCTAGTGCCTTCTGATGTGGTTCTAATACAGCTTCCAAATATTTATGATTTTATTCTATCCCTTTCATGCACTTACCTATGACTTTTAATTCACATTTGTAGCCAGCTGGAGTACATATAGCTTTAGAGAGGAGCAAAACTGAAGATGGATATTTTGGGCACCCTCACCATACTATAAGAACATGTTTACCTGATTAACACATTATCCCTGTGCTAGTAAACTAATCATGGCTAGCACATGGGCTCAAGCATTCACTAGCACACAACGTACTGTTGAATTCTTTGTATGCTCCCTGGCATAATTTTGGCTCATGACAACTGACACTCTATCAATCAATGCCTGGGCATGGTATGGAAATTCTTCAAGTCAGGGACTGTTTCCAACTGAGACTATGAAGCAGGATGCTTTGCTTTCGGCGGAAGAGAGTAAAGTGGTGTGGGCATGAGTTGTGCCATGTTTCTTGATAAAATGTCCAGAAGAAGGCCCTTTGCCACTTTGCTTTATATATCTTTAGAGACCAGTATAAAACACGAAAGGGGAAACAGGTTTGGCAGAGCATGACTCAAGTACTTCCCACACTGCAAATACAAGCTTAACTATATGTCTTTCTGTTGAGGCTTAATCCTACTGCAAGCTGCCAATATCTCAGTGACTGTACATGTGCAGTTTTAGTTCTAGACGTGTGTGCTCCAGCTCTTGCTACTTGCATTATTTTTCAAGGTTTTTTTAATGCATGTCATTTTCATAGGTGACAATGACTGCTTTGAAATTTTATTGATTTCAGTAGGATGGATGGTGTTCTGCCTATCTGCAAAGATCTGCTTTAATAAATAGCTGGCTTGATTTTCAGTGTCTGTCTGCAAAACCCAGTGCAATGCAAGGATGCTTCATATGGATTTTAAATTAGCTTGAGCTCCTGTGCAGCACAGCTTACTATATTTTCCCTGATGCTTTCTTGCACTAAGCCATATAATTTGCAGGTTTTTTCCTTGCTCATATTTTGTGGCAAATGCCACAAAGCCATTACCACTTTACTCAAGTACAGAGTCTTGGGCTAGGAGGTTACAAAAGCTCCCAACACAAGATGCTCATTACCTAGAACTGTGCTCTTAGGAAACAGTGAAAGACTGGTCAAAATTTCATAACTACCAGGTGAAACAAAAACAGAACATGTTAATTATTATCTCAGAGATCAGTGTGATTGAATTACTGAGAATTAAAAGAATTCAAAATGGAAAACTTCCTCTTCTACTGAAGATTTATGGCCAGGTCTTATTTTAATGGTAAATCATTTACATGGTAATGCAGATTTATTTAAGTTAAATACAGGGTGATTAGAGTTATTAGATACAGATGTGGTACTTGTTGGCTGGATGCAGGGAAACAGTTTCTATTCTGTCCTCCATACTGACCACATGCAGATCATTTCTGTTTTCACTGTACCTCAGTGTGGCTGAGTGCATACAATTCTTGTGAGTAATGCTCTTTTCTGTCTAGTTTATTAAGGTGAGTGTGTTAAACTGAACATATATGCATAACTTCTTTCCCTATACTAAGATACAGCCTGTGTTTTCCATAACAACAAGAATGCCTTGTTCCTGTGGCCTCAAGCCTCCATAGCAGCTGGCAGTTTACCAGCTGAAATGCACAGGCTGTTAAAAGCTCTCAGCTGTGTCTTCTGAGAAGTGTTTTGAGGCAATTGTCTTGTATCTGTTCAGCCACAATAAGCAATTATTGACATCATCCCTATGGATATATGTTTTGTTTAAGCAGCAGCCCTGCTTAGGCATTGTTCCATCAGGCTGTTGGCTGCAGGTTTGGGAGCCACTCCATTCAGAGTTAGAGCATTTGGTGGATTTAGCAATTCTGAAAAAATATTCATGGTAATCTGCAATTAACAAAGTTTTTCAACTAACTGCAGTTCTTTGTCATACTAGCTGAAACTGCTGTGTTTATATTGCAGCCTACACAGTAAATAAATTCCTGGAAACATGCAGAGGACTCCTTCCACAGATATTTTCCTCTGAGTCAGTGAGCTTGGGTATATTCTGAATGGAACCATTTGAAAGCTTGTTCCATAAGTGACATCTCCATTCTCTCATCAGTGGTTCTGGTAATTTTTCAGAGATACAACACACTTCTTCTGGAAATATTATTAAGTTGGAAAGTTTCCTAAGTTCCTTTCTAGCCCACAAAGTTTCAGTTCCTTCATCCTATAAATCACGTTACTGTAACACCCAAAGACAGTGTTAGTATTTGATAATGATGTAAAATAAACACTGATTCACTCAGATTCACTCCCTACTTGTTTACTTCTGAATAGCTTGATTAAACTCCACATTTTTCAGAAGACACTACCTGTTCTGTACATCTCTACAGCATCAATCACACTAAAAATGTACACTAGCGTCTTAGAAATACAAGGGATCACTTGTTTCTTCTGACTCTGCATAGCACAGTCCATAGACACATGCCATTGACTGTCATTCCTGGATGGAGTAGACTGCACCTTTCAGAATGGGATCTAGTATTCACTTAGATTTCTTATCCAAGAAGGCAGAAAATCTTCCAGAACCCTAATTAATTATTTCTATTTATGAACTACCTCCACGTTAAAAAAAAAACAAAACAAAACAAAAAACAAACCTCATGCCTTAGCTCTGTGTCCTCTGGTTTGGCCTCCTTTGCCTGCTAACTTACCAAGTCCGTTACTATCATAAATATCATCCTGGTTTTATCCTGAGCATGTGGATCTGCTCTTTGATAGCTAACTATTTTGTGTATTTTGGCCTCTCACTGTAAGAAGTGAAAAAATCATAGAATCATACATGGAGACAATGTTTTTTTCCTAAAATCTAATGTTAAGTAGAAAACTTACTTGCAGGTTTCTTTTTTTACTAAGGATATTGCTAAAGATGAAAATGACATTTATTTGCATACCTGAGCAAGCTGAAATGAAATTTATTGCTTTTAAATATATGACTGGACTAAGGCAAGATATATATTGGATGGTCTCCCAGCAAAGTACTGTCCATGGAGTGTGGAGTCCTACACTGACTAGTCATATAAAGACCAGAGGCTTAAGCAATTGAGAGAAACAGAAAAAAAAAGCTAAGAACAACCTTTGCATCAGATGCTATAGAACTAAAACAGCAGAGGTCTTGGGAGCTTATTGCTTAAACAAGAAAACTAATTTATTAAAGGTTAGTTAGCGAATCTTCAGCAGAGCCAGGTAAGAAAAGCATCTCTGGAGCCTTGCTTTGGTGATCTGAGCAATGTATCACATTGCTCCTCACTTGCAGAAGGGCTCTACTATTAGTCATAAGGAAGAAAGTGTTTTAAAGCTGAACTAGGACATCAGACCCAAGTCATACTTCAGGTTATGTGTGGCAATGTCTCACATTGTTCTAACAGGTCATGCTTTTATGGCTTACTATTACTATTAAAATAGGACACTCAGAAAATGAAAAGGCAATTTCTGTATGACACCTATTAAAAGATACTGTGAATTTTCATTTGCCATTCAAGCTGCAGACTGACTTGTAGTAACACATTTCGTAATTGGACCTAAGATCCACATTGCATATTTCATGAAGCATGACTAATATGTCAGGCATGATAATATAGCAAACCTCACAAAGCATCTGTAACTTAGATAACTGTATCCATCACTGTCTTTGGCCTTGTTATATAGGATGGAGGAAAACAAAGCACAGAAGGTAACATGCAGGCAAGCTAGGAATGTGCTGCTTTGCATATAAAACAGTAAATGTAATGATTTCTAAACACTTTTAAGACTATTTTCCGTTATGAAGTATGCCTAAAACTGCTAATATGACAATATAGGCCACGGCATGGCTGGAAATTGTCAAAATACATCATTGGTCTTACAGCTTTAGTCCTTGGTCACCAGCCCTAGTATTGCAGCACTTCAACTGTGAGCTGCTCCTGTAGTTAAGATCTGAAATTGATCAGAGATGCAGAGAACATAGCAAGTAAGGGCTCAGGTTCCTTGAAGCAACTTCATGTTCACACTATTAATAGTAAGCAAAATATTCTGAGAACCCACATCTCTGACCATTAGACATCACCATATATCAGGTGATTTTTAATCAGTTTATGTCTAAATTCAGCCCAGTAATTTATTCAAGTGCATAGGAAAAAAATAAAAAAAAAAGCCCTCAACAAAATCTATTTCACAAAAGCAAATCTGAAGCCCTAGCTCATAGTGCTTTGTTCCTTTGAGTAGTGGCAGTTGGATTCCTTTGCTCACAGAAGTCTTTTATTATTTTCCCTCACAGGCATTAATTTCAGAAAAAAAAAAAAAAAAATTCACTTCAGTTTCAAGCTATCTGTGACAAATCCACTGTGACATTTGATTCTCCTTGTCTTTTTGATGCCACTTTTCAATAAATATTGATGGTCTGTCATAGCATGGCTATAGCCAGAAATGTTTTAAGCCAAAAATTCAGATTTTTAAACAAAATGTGATGAGCAATAGAAAAGACATATTTTCCCAGCGGCTGTTTTCACAAATGCTTACATCTTTTGATTCTACAGTTGTTACAGATGGGACAAGCTGGAGCTAGGGACAGAAGGGGGTCATGCTTTTATTGTCTATTAAAGATGGAAATGGAAATGATAATAAAAAACATGTAGAGAAGTTGACTGTGTTCTTACGCTTCAGTAGAAACAGGAGCAGACCAGGTCTTCTTATAGCCTGAACACATGTTCAGACTCTGGGGAAGTTCTGATCCTTTGGCCAAGCCTGAACATTGTGGCTTTCTTTTAGAGTCTATATTTTTATAGTAGCCTGAGGTTGAATCCCACTGATTCAATACAAGCTAACTGAACTAAATTCATTGGCCTTTGTTAGAATGAAAGTCAAATGAGATGATCCTTTCAGGTCTCCAAATTTCTGAAGCTATAACTTAATGGATCTTTTGAAAAGTCTTGACTTTGTCTGTACTGATCACGGAAAATGAAATGTTGAAAAAATTTGGATTGAGACTTAAATCTTGTATTTTGTGTTTACCTCTGCAGCCTGGAGTCAAATGCTTGTTATGTTCCTCTCTAAAATGTAGAGTATACACAGGGATGAATCTTAATTTTGGTTGATAAGTGTACATATGGAGAGAAAGGGGAAATAGTGAGCAGAGGAAATGCTGCTTGACAGCTGAGATTACATGTCTTGGGGGATGATTTCTCCTCCACATCCTCAGGGCAGAACTTGTGCAAGCTAGCCTAGCTACCACATGCAGCACAGTGCCAGATTCATTAACCCATCTTGGAGAGAGCAACATGTTTTCCAAAGTTTGTGTGTACCTGCATAGAACTTTATAATGCTGTGAAGACAGATCCCCTTGTCCAACATCTAAAAAAATCAGTCCCTAACTGCAGAGATATTTTCAAATCACCTCATAAAAAAGCAGTTTTCTTCCCTTACATATTGGATTGGCATCGGTGCCAATCAGGATGCAATAACACAGCCAGCAGCTGTTCATATCCACATTCTGAATTCATCTCACTAATTTACTGCTGAAAAACTGTTTAAAACATGTGATCACCCACCCAGTGCATAAAATCCAACACAAGTACCTAGACTTGATCTCCAGTGTAGGAGCCTGAGTAAATGCAAGAAAGTGTCCATTGCCCATATGAACAGACTCAAACTCAACACAGAACAAGAAATAACATCTTCCAGAATAACAGATCTACAGAAAAACTTGAAAACGCTATTTCTAATGTTCACCAACCACTTAAGCTGAGGTGAAAAGAGCAAATTAAGTTGATCTAAGTGTGGGCTGCCACTGAGAGGGATGCTTGTGTGGTTGCACAGTAATTTGGGTCAGGGAACTAATCCAATTGAAAAACCAACCCCCTCCTTCTGCAAAAGGAAGTTTTCAGCCAGTTCCCTCACTCAGCTCCCCATGCAGCCACATAAGTGCAAGTGTCAGCACAAAGGCAAGTACTGCAATTTGGGTGCCAACAGCTTGGTGTTTTAAAATTCTTTTCCTCTAATGAATTGTTCCTATTATTAAAGGAGCTGTTTTACACAGGCTGCCTTCCCAGTTTCTTCACTGATACAGTTCCCGAGGAAAGAAAGGCAGGTATTGAACTATATAGATCCAAATCAATACAATGTGCTGGCTGGTATTCAGGGTGAAGTCGTTTATGTGCAAGAAGGGGAAAAAAACCAACCCTAAAAGATTCAACTGTGTAAGTTATAACTTGTTAACTAACAGTCAAGAGAGGCACACAAAAAGCCAGGAATGAGGATAAAGGAGCAGCCAGCTGCAGTACCTTTGAAAGGCCTATCAGCATTATCCATGTAGGAAGTCATTACAGTTGATATGATATCACCAGGAAGCTGATGCTTCTATATTCAGAATGTGTCAGGAGATTAATGCCACATTACATAAAACATCATATCTTTCAATCAAAATATTTACAGCAGTATTGTTTGATGGAAAAATAAATTAACTTTGCATAAAAACAGTTGTGAAAAAGTAAGTTTCTATTCAGCAGACCATATTACTGCTTTCTCAGTACTTCCAACAGTGAATACCATCCAGGGGCAAGTTGTCTGGAAAAGAACTACAGCAATGAGAGGGTTGCCAACATATTACTGATACTGTAAACCTCCACTCTCCTACAAGAAAACCTTATTCGTTATCATTCTCAGGAATTAACAAGTGTCAAGAACTTGTCAAAAAAAAGATGTGCAAGTATGACACTCGTGGCCACTTTATCTTCAGATGCCAAAACTGCATTGATTTCAGTGAGCTCCACAAACCACACTGGAATAAGATTTTCAGCTCTTCAACTGCCTGCCTTATGATAGATTATCTTTTTTTATGCCTCTCAACCTCCTAGGTTGCTTGTCTAGGCTGATGGTACAGTGAACTGTAGAGGGCTAAGGCAGCTTCTTGTGACAAATTTAACAGTTATCATATGAGGTACTGATTTAAGACAAGTTCTTTAAACATTGCTGCAATATAAATAGCAGTGACCATATATATCACTCCTTGATAACAAGTTTTCTAGGTTTTTCTAGTTTCCTGTGTAATGGGATCTTGCCTATGGGCCTTTCAGGCTTTCATCACATATTATGCTTCTTACATATGTTTCAGGGTCTTGTTTTGCTGAAAAAAAAAGAAATAATAAAATATATATATATTGCTGGCATGGACCCTAGGTGAAAGTTTACATTGGCAGCAATGGGCATCACTTCCTAAGAAGGTTTTCATTAGAGGAAAATGATTTTTCATAAGCTTAATCCTCGTGCTGTGTCGTCAATTTGCACACACAGTCTGTAGCATGGCATTAGAATGAAAACTGCCAGGATCTGTGCAAAAAGGAAACTTCTCAAAAGATTAATGATTCAAAATCAAATTCTTAATCACAGGCCTTGAAATCTGACATTTCAAAGGAGCTTTCACATTCCATGTTACATGGTCTCTTTATTCTCCTGAAAAACATGTTTTTCTAATTGAGAGCTATTGTGAAACCTGGTGAACATCGGAAAAGTTTTCATTTGAAATACAGGAAGAAAAGCATAGGCTATTGTTTACAGGAGAGGACAGGAGATTAGAACTAAGACCACAGCGATATTTGTTGTTAGTGGTATTTCTAAAATATCAAGAACAAATTAGTCACAGGTAAATCACAAACCAATGTTTTCGGTCATTGTAAAGTTGAAAGGAAGCATCACTTCCAGCCAACAGTGACATCTTTAATCCAAAACAAAATGTTGTCGTTAGATTTGACAAATAATAATTGTTTGCTTCATTTAAAAATAAAATTAAGGAATATTGCAAAGCTTAAAGGAATTGTATCCCAGAAAATAGAAACTTCATTTTAAAGAAATGAAAAAGAACATTTAATTTTTTAAAAGCAGGAATGAAGCTTCACAAACGAGTAGAGAGATAAACCTAAAGCAATTTTTTTTCAGAACAAAAATCTGCTTGATACTCATCTGAAAAAATTTTTTCAAACTCTGAGGCAATGTAAGCTTGGGTTGTCACTAAAAGAGCTGACAATACTGTGCTGTGAGGTTCAATTCTGGTTCTACAACTGACATGAAAGATTTCACTAGGGAGAGTCAGTCTCGGGGCTTTCACTCCATTGTGGGTGGCCTTCACACATCTTGTGCCTGTAGAAACTCCCACTTGATGGACACTTTGTGCTGTGCCAGAGGTAAGGGGGAGCAGGGACAGTTGTAGTGATTTTCTGTGCAATTAGCTTAAATCCTTTAAAGACTCTGGGTAGCTAGACATCAACTTACTAATATGGAAAAATAGGGCACCTTCTACTGTATCTTTCATAAGCTACATTCTGTCACAGTTCAGAAAGCAGATATAATCTGTGCCCTCATTTACTCTTTTAGTAACACTTGATTTACTTTCATTATTTGTGTCAATCACTTAATTACATACTTGATATTACAACCTGGAGTAGGATAAGCTTTATATTTGTGAGAAGCTTTGAGATCCTCAGGTAACAATACATTCATAAATTTTGGAAATTTTTACTAAAACCCACCAGAGTCTATGTCACATATCAATACCAAAAAGCATTTATTCCCCTGTCTGCTCTGTCATTCCTAGATAGACATGGAAATTAGGATATCACAAACTTACTTTTTTCTCAAGTTACTTTTAGATTCAGAATGATGACTTACCACAAAACTTGGGTGGATTCAATTCTGGACTGATGAACAGAGTAAATACTTTGACAGAAACAATCAAAAGTTCCTATGACTACTTCATGGGAATGCCAGGCATTGCAGTTTTGAGCTATCCAAAGTTGTTTAAGAAGTACCAAATCTAAATATGGATATAATTGCCACTATCAGAAACCCCAGCTGTAACTGTAGCATGTTCAAGAGAAATGGCAGAAACATTATCTGGAGTCTTGGAGAAACCAAGTTTCATCCACAAACTGGACTACTGGCAAACGCACACATTTGCCTTGCAATGCAACCACTTTCACAGACCATAAAGTCTATTGAACTGAACACAGTGAGCTGTACAAATGTCCAAGCAAAATGGAAACAAGACCCTCAAGTTAAGTCAAAGTTAAGTTAAAATCACACAGCTAAACATTCTGTCACTAGAGTTCCCGTCTTGATATTCCTTTGCTGGGAACATCCAATCAAGACTCAATAGCAAGAGGCTATACAACACATTACCTCTGTCAGCTCCACACTTCTTGAAGCAAATGTAATTCTCACATGATGTTACCTACTGAGACAAGTTCTGTGGTCACAGATCTCTTTTTTGTATATGCCTTTGAACACTGAATAAAAAAACACTGTTGGCTCAGTCATTTTGGTGCCTACTTAGTTTGAATTCATGCGATCTCTCTATACTGTCTTTCAACTTGTTCACAAAAAAATACATTGGCAATAAACTTTCATTATGGGAATGAAACAAATCCATACATAGTAGTCAGTCATGCTTATTAGAAAACTCTTGATACAGAATCATGTTTAAAATCAAACATTGACACACTGTAACTTCCCATTGTTCCTGGCTTTATGTTGTGGTTTAATCTCAGCTGTCAACTAAGCATGATGTAGCTACTTATTCACTCCTCCCACTACCCCCTGGTGGGATGGGAAGAATCAGGGGGGAAAAAAAAAATAATTAAAACTCATAGGCTGAAATAAGAACAGTTTAAAAATTGACATAAAATATTATAATAACAACAATTGTGATGAAAAGGGAGATGACAAAAAAGAGAGCTAAATAAAACCCAATAAAGAAAAATGCTGCACGATGCAATTGCCCACCACCCACTGGCCGAGGCCCAGTCAGTCCCCCAGCAGCAACCAGCCCCTCCTGACCAACACCATTTTATGTACTGAGCATGACCTCATTTGGGTCAGCTGTTACGGCCATGCTCCCTCCCAGCTTCTGCAAACCATGCAGGCAGAGCTTGGGAAAATGAGAATTGCTTGACTTAGGATAAGCTCTACTTAGTACCAGTGTGTTATCAACATTATTCTCATGCCACAGCCAAAAACCAGCACTGTACCATCTACCAGGAAGAAAATTCACTCTATCCCGGATGAAACCAGCACATTTTACTTACACTAATAGAACAGCCCTGTTTCCAGTTAGTTTTGTTCTAAATATATCTGTACATAACGTGGCTAAAGTGGATCTATCTGGCAACATGAACAAAAATAGATCTATCTTCATGCAACCTGTTTTCCTGAGCTTGCACAAATTTGTCTCATGATAGGTGGGTCATTACTGCTTTTCTGTCAAGATGTGTTTCTTTAATTATTCCTGCTCTACCCAGCATCACTGAATTACATTTGATAAACACCCTAAAATGTTAAGAGATGCCGTTTTTATTCACACTTTCTTGTTATGCTACCCTCTGCTAGGGTCCAATGACATAGCTAAAGTTACACCACACATTAGCTGAAAAACTGAGACTAGCACCCATGCCAACCCCCTGAATCCCCATACCCATGTGCAAAGCATGGACAGTTCCACTTCCAAACTCATTAACAAGAACATAGCTGTGTTTCAGACACATAGTGAATATGTGGAAAAGGCTTTTGTTCTATTATGATCTGGGGTCCAGCTGTGGGGGCAGTGATTTAAAATAGTACAATAGCTCTAGGGTTTGCTGCCTGTTTCCAAGATCTGTATAAGATCCCACATTCTGAGTATTGGCACGTGACAAATAGGACAGTAAAATAATGGCTGTGTGTCATGCTTCTAGTGGGGACTGCTGTTTAGTTTCCTCTGCTCTCCTTGGATCTTCTTTAAAAGAAAAGGCATAATGCAGAGAAGTGTCCTTTTCCTTTATGAAGCTGTCTGCCTTTTCTTAGATGCTTCTAGGACTGAGTTCATTAAAAAAAAAAAAAAGGGAAAAAAAAAAACAACAAAAAAGACAAACATGAATTTGATCAGTAACAAGAACCGAAGTTATATGAGTTACATCAGGGAGATATTTTTCTTAGCTGAGACAAACCGGAGGGATAATGTAGCCTACTGCCTGCATACCTAATATTCTTTATGCTTTTTCTAGAGATGTGTGGTTTTGACAGCTGCAGAAGTTAAAAAAGCTATTACCACTAATTATCAGGTATTATACAAGATTATGCTTGTAAAATAATACCAGCAAAGCTGAGGGTGAACAAAGACCTTAGATGTTTTGTCTGTTCCTTTTAAAAGACCCAGGGTAAGTGGGTGGTCCAGTGTTGGAAAGACTGTGTACCAAGATGCAATTCAATCATTCACCTTGAAAATTCAAACCAAGGCGGGTAGTCACTGGTCAGGTGAAATGAGCATATAAGCAAAAATGAGCATATGCAAAGAGGGAAGTCTTTGCAACACAGAGCAGACTACAGTCAGTACAACTGACCTTAGAATTCCTAAGAACTACAAGAGGTATGAACAAAGCCAAACTTGAGGCTAAATTAGTCAACTCATTCACAGGCTCTTTATAGCCAAAGGAAGACTAAAGCTTCCTACAAAGGGAAAGTGATCACGTAAGTTAGAGCAGCAACTGAAACAACATCCTACATATACATGCTGTTCAGAACAGATTACAATTTGATTCCTCTGGCACCCAGAAGCTCATGGTGTATTTGGTGTTAGAAACTCTTGCTACTCTCCAGAGCTTGTAATCTCAGTGAGCAAGGAAAATATTCAGTGCCTGGAGAACGGAAGGATGGAAAGATTAAATGACTTCCCTGAGGTTACATGTTTGAGTATATGGCAGAACTTGAAACAATACAGTCTTGTCTAATGGCCTTATCAGGGCTGGATGCAGCATACCACGAACAAGGAAGGGACTGACCAGCCTTCCTCCTGAAATTAAATTCACTCATTTCTTGTTTTTTGTTTGCATGATGTATTTTCCCTAGGTGTGAGGAAGAGGCATCTGCTCTGAATTAAATCACATCTTTCTGATTTTTCCAGTTTGTTCAAGGAAAAGAGATAAGCACTTCAGTTTGTCCCCCAGCATGTATAGACCCAGTGCCTCTGGGTGTGACTGATTAAACAAATGCTAAAGTTCACAGCTGGAGGCGATCTCAAAGCTTCACTTAATTGTTCTGTATCTCTCTTTCACCTGCAGGAAGGGACTCTGTACACTTTGAATATTCACCTGCTTCCTAGAGCTTAGATTTTTTGGTAAAATGGACTGAAAGAACCACCTCAGGGTAAGCCTTCTCCCTGGCTGTTTTATGCTCTATCTCATCAGAGTTTTTCATCCAAGCTTTAATTGCTCATGCCTTAGTGACACTATCCACAGCAACGTGAAGACATTGTCTACATTTTAACAACAGCATGAAATAAACATGCTCAGTTGAAATCTAGCTTTGCAGGGAAAATGATACCTCACACAGATTAAAAAAAAACAAACCAACAACTATAGTAAGAAATATACTTGCATCAATACTTTTTTCAACATAAACACTCAAAGTTAGGACCCAGTTCAGAGCATATGAAACAGTTTTCAATACCACAGAGTGGTTCTTTATTTCATTCTAAACTGGTTCTCCACTTTAACCATCAACAATTATTGGAGTCTTCTATGAACAGGAGAAGACATAATCTGGAAAATCCCAGAATTTTATGACTCAAGATAATGCCTAAGTCTCCAGGATAGTCTTGAGCAGGATGCTCAGCCCTTTCTACTTTTCAAATTTGCCACTATCATGGTTACAACCACCTGGAAGTGGTATCTGGAACTGAATGGACTTGAATTGATCTGACTTTTGTTAGGGAACAAAGTCTTTGAGTCTTCTATCACCAGATCAGTATATCTTCTATACCAGATCAGTATTCTGTCTTTAGTATAATCCTCACATGGAGTAGGAAGGAGATTCAAGATGAATTGTCATTAACTTAGTTAAAAGTCCCCCATACATAGTAGTGAACTCCCTATGCTGGTACTGTCACTCCAGTGACTTGTCTGTGCTAGGTACTGTATTTCTGTTTCCCCCTCCTGTTTTGCCAGCAAGCTTCCCATGCCCATTCTGGAAAGAAGCTGAGAGGCACTGAACTAGCCTTTAAAATGTCATCTTATACACTCAAGTCAAGATGATTTATGGGGGATGTCTCCAGCTGGGAAGCAGCCATGTCTGAAAGTCAGAAGCAGAACTGAGCCCAAGACGTTTAATTCCAAAGTGAAACTGGCAATTTTCCTGCTGTCTGCCAGTTTCACTCAGATACAAGTATTTCTGGCATTTTGGGCAGGAAGCAGCTTTGATGACTGATGGGAACTGCATTTGCCACCTGGCAGGGTAGCTTCAGGGACCTGGAGCCTTTAGGAAATATGCTGCAGGAGTTACCTTTAGCTCCTGAGCAGCATACAGTTTTGTGTGGCAATTTATTATAGCTTCACCAGTGATACTCATCCCTATATACTACATTTCTAAGACCACTAGTCTTTCACTTGAATAAATGCTAAGTTCTTTAACTTCAGAAATAGAAGGTTATGTCCAGAGGAAGTCTGGAATCTCCTCCTGCAAAAAAATTACTTGTGACAGGCCCCTTTATCCAGAAGAAAATGTTTCTACTTCAGAGGGACAAACCATGATCCAGGGCTCAGTATAAGAGAGCTAAAATCTTTGTGTTAAACAGGACTATAAGATTCCCAGATCATCCTCCTCAGCTTGCTTGAAAAACTAATGAATGTACTGACAAGCTTCTAGCCTAAGAATAAAAGCAAATCACTGGTAACTATGTCAAGAGCTACACCTTAACCAGTACACTTTCCTCCAGGTTCAAATGTCTTAAAAGTCATGCAGATGCTTTTGGACTTAAAGCAATTTACAATGTTTAACTTCAGCCCAGCTTTAAACACTCTCCCTAAATGGACTCAAACATTTTTAAATGTTTAACAGACAAAAAAAACCCCTGTAAATTCATAGTAATTTGCAACTTCTCTAAGCATTTTCTGTCTAATATAGTTGGTTTTGTGATCAACAATAAGAGGAATTTTTTTTCCCTTTGGACATTTCACTTACTTTGTTGAAAATCAAAGTAGAAAAATGTGTATATGCAAAACTAAATCAGACATTCAAGGTTTTCCAGAAAATAGAAAGTTATCTGAACAACTATTCTGTAGGGATGTTAAAAGTTTCAGTTTATGACTCTTCACTTAAATTCTTTTCTAATCAAACCAGCATTTTTTCATTAATATTCTCAACTGGATGTGAAGCTAGTTTTTATTCTGAGAATGTAATGAAAGAATCTTGAGCAGCTATAGAGTTTTTAATTATCTGCAGTGTTTTAGCTGCATTAATGACAAGCAGGAGATGAACACTGTGAAGATCCTGTTTTTATTAGCAGGATGTAACCTGCTAATACACAAGTCAGAAATTAAACTGAAAAATTATGAAGCAAGTTTACCAAGCAGTGAATTACAGCTTGTTTCCCTAACCAGATGTTGGCTATGTCCAGATGAATAGGTACAGACAAAGGGGATTTTACTCTACCATACTTCACACAAGCCAGATGGCAGCCAGCTCTATCCAAAAACCATGTAACCATATGAACATGGCATCAAGCCTGAGCTAATATATTTTGCTTTTCAGCACATGGCCTCCAAATTGGACTTCTCCTATCTGGCAGACTCAAAACATGGGCAGAGCAGATCATTCACCCAATAAAGCACCTCCTCAGAAGAATAATTTCCATACAGCACATGAGCAAATGAGCTGTGATATACTACAATGAAATTTCACAGTATGACAAAAAATTAAAGACAAAATATATTTCTATACAAAATCCAGTTATGCCAAACAACATCCCATTCAATGAAAGCGCTTCAATCTCTACTTTCTTAAACACATATTGTCAAAATCAAAAACTATCTGCAGATATTTTTTTTCTGAAACAACATTCATTAATGAGCAAATGTCTCACAGAGAAATTCTGAGTAGTTCTACATTTAGCCCATGAGGTGAATTCCTATGGCAAAAAAAAAATGGTAAATTGCTGGTCTAGAACTTTTTGATTAAATTTTTTTTGTTAAAAATACTTGAATGTCTTGGAAGCAAAACTTACAGTGCTTATTATTTCAACAGAAATGTATCTGTGTTCTTTAATTTTAGAATGAATTTCTGGCCATACCCACACTCATGAAGGTGGGTGTCTGCATGGATAAGTGACTCTACCAACTTAAGGTTAGGTCTCAAGATAAGAGGAGAAGCCAAGGTATGCAGCCTGGCATGGCTAAAAGGATTCCCACTATGGTGGTCAGTAACAGTTTCTTATGAGCTGAGAGCGAAGGCAACACAGCATTAAATCAAGTTAACACAGAAACTCATACTTCTTAAATAAGAAGTAGATTATTAGATTATAGCTTATCCCCTAGAGAGGATTACATAAGCAGTTAACTTAATGGATTAATTTTCTTCAGCATTCAGGCTTGTAAAGAAAAGTGTTCAGAAGGCAATAGGTAAGAAAAATAGAGAAAAAAAAATTGCTACTAGCTATTCAGATTAAGTATGAAAATACTGAAATTAAGAAGGTAAAATTTGCTTTTTTCAATTACATGGATTTTTTTCAAAGTAAAGTTTAGTTGTAGAGATACTATACATTAATAGCATAACACTGGGGGAAAAAATATTGCATCATACTGAAAACTATCCTAACAAAATGCAGGAGATACAGATGTGTAATGAGCATGAAAATGCGATTTGACTGCCATGAAATGCTGGTGTCACTCAAATTTGTCCTGCTACAATGTGTCTGACTAAGAAACAGATTTCAGGAATTTCATTTGAAATCCAGCCTTCCTCTACTTGATAACATTCATGAATCTTAAGGGTTTTGCTTCCATTCTTTGGATTTTCCTGCACCCCTAAGAGGTAAAGAAGCATTATTATCTCTATTTTATGCATAGCAGAATTAGACATAAAGAGCATGAATATGTCACCCAAGATCACACAGCACTTGAGAGAGAAAGCCTAGAACACCAGCCAGAAGACCTGACTGAGCATCCTATTCACAACACTTGACCAATTTCTTCTTGTTTTACAAACTGAGAGATTGGAAGCCAAGCAGCCACCTGTTTCACTGTTTGCTGTTTTCAAGATATCTGATGTTTGCTGAGTGGAGCAATGTGCTTTACAAATACGAGACCTCCTGCTACTCAAGAAGGCTGAAGTTTCACACATGAGCAGGACCTTTCACTGTGTAAAACATAAACTGTACACATTCCAGACTTCTGTTTCTATTAAACAAATGTTCTGAGTGGGAGCACTGATTCCATTTTACCTCTGTTGTTTCTGATTTCCTATTGCTGTTTCCTTTCTTTCCACTCCTCTTCCTCCTCCAACAATGGTGCCAACACTCTGGCCACACACACACAGAGGTCATGGTTGCTAGTAGCCAGTTGGCAGGTGGTGGATATTTTTCTTAGAGCATATGTATGTGTGGATGACTGCTCTTGCTGTGTGACTGACTTAGTTGCTGGCAGTGCTTTTGGCTGGGGTATACTCTCTGGCTTTATTTTAGTTCCAGACATTTGATGAGTTGACTCTCCCATTTTGTTCTCCCAGACAGTATTTTTCAGTATTCCTTTTTTTTTTCAGCCTGAGACAGTCACAGCTATGAGCGTGTCTTTTAACAATGTTTGCACAACTCCAGGCCCTTTCTGTCACTTCATATAGCTGTGAAGTAACTGTGGTGTGTAGGTATCTGTGCATGTATTCATGCAATGCTGTTCATGCTTGTGTGCCTCCCACTTCTTGTATATGAATTTGCTTCTATATGTGCACATGTGCATGCACGGTCCTATGCCCTTATGACCTTTGAAGTATGTCTGTGACTATGTGCATATACCTCCAATGGTGTGTCCATTTGTATAGCCTGTGTATACCTGGATATGTATATTTGTCAATGTGAATGGATATGCATCCTTCTGTGTACCCTTTTAGTATATACAGAAAAAAATAAAAATAAAAAAAAAATCACTTTGCTTGCTCATCTGGAGTTGACTGGACTTGGTGATCTAGGAGGTCCTTTCCAACCATGATTATTCTGTGAATCTCTGACTTTGTGTATGTGTATTTGCTAAAAAAAACTAAAAGCACATCTATAGATTACCCCATTAAATGCTCAAGTAAGGCTCTATGACAAAGAACTCTCTTGCCTCATTTATAGCAAAAAGTGGTTGCTTTTCAGAGAATCAGGCAGATGATTGCAAGATTAACATCCTCTGGATCATTGATCCAGCATCTCTGATCCCTCTGCACTTCCCTTTGCAGTCTTTCTATATCCTAGACTCAGTCTCCTCGCCCAGCCCTTTATTCTGATCTCAAAGTCATTTTCCAGCCTCTCCAACTTTTCTCTTTCCAAATTAGACACAATGTCAACAACAGAACTGTTAATGCAAGTTACTTCTGCCTGTGACATCCTTAATTTACATAGCCACATTATCTATTGCCTTCTTTTTTACCAAAATATCAAAACAATATCTAAAAAAATCACTTCTGTCTCCATCATTAATGTGAAAAACATGTTTACAGAGTGCAGTGTTTGACAACTGTAGCACACAATTGCTAAAAACATAACAAAAGTAGATTTCTACTATTCTTATTATAAGCAGTCCAAGATTCCTGTAATGCCTGAACGACAGAACTTGAGAAGCTCTGAAGTAAAAATGACTCAAGAGAGTATGTGAAAAGCAGTGGCCTATACTATATGGTGGTATATTCAAACTGTAATGGTTGTTTATGAAGTGTTATAGGACACATAACAGCAAGGTACATTCAAAAAACATTTTGGTACAAAATAAGGTATTATTTCACAAGTACTAAACTCTGTGACTCTTGCTCACAACATATTTTTGTTGAGTGATTAAAACAGTATATATGTGGCACTGGTAACATCAGCGGTTGACATGAGTCAACAAACAATGCTTATGGATGCACAATGTGTACTACCCAATAAGAGGACAACAAGAAAGAAAAGGACTCTTTGGTTCTGTAACTACAGCCAGAATACTCAAGAAATTATCCTAAAGAGATCAGTAGAGCTTCACCTTGCAAACTCTGCAAAAAGACAGGAAACCACAATAGGTAAGAGAAAAGTAGCCCAAGAATCTTATCTAAAGAAGCAAAATCAAATGCCAAAGTAAGAACACATAAATATAGTCCATAGCTTATAACATACATCTAGCTGGGCAATGACATCCAGGTGCTGTCAGGGACTTTATGCACATAGACCAACATAGTATTTGTTGAAAATAAATGAAAATAAATTAAAACACTCTTGAAGAGCTTAAAGGTATTTGGTAAGTGCCATAACATTTCTTTTACAACTACAATTCCACAGGCTAATCTGAGATTTGAGTGCTATTTGAATAAATAGGAACTTTTCAAAAATCAATGCCAATTCTGAATATGCCAGACGTAGAGTTCACTGCTCTGAGCACACACTTCTTTCTAATCACCTGATAACAGCCAAGTCTTCCAGAAGTCATCCACTCATCAGTCTCACTGAAAGGAATGGGGACATATGTGATGCATTATAGCTCACAAGACAATTATAGCCAGTCAGTACAGTTACACTGGCAAGAAACTTCCAGTGCTAAGTATGTGGTTCAATGGAGAAAGTGTTACTGGCTAAGCTGCACCAATGACATTTAAAGAAACATTCAGGCTATTCTACTAGGGGTTTTCAAGAGGGAAATTACTTGTGTTTACTCTGGAACATTTTTTAGGAACTTTTCCTGCCCGTATACTATAAAACCATACAAGTTTTCCTACTACTACATACCCATTTTTCTTTACCCTTGAAAGTATACTGGAAATAGAATTGTTCAGAACGTAATATAATTTTGTTTTCATTACTATTAACAATAGATTTCTCTTTCGACTAAAGATCTGTTATTGGCATTCATGCTGCACTAATTACATTCCTGCTGCTTTAAACACAGATTTCAGGAATCAGAAACGTGCCCAACAACTCCCCTCAGCAACACTCTGCAGGCAAGGAAGCCTCTCTCTTCAGATCCATACAGCAATAAAAATTTGGATTATCTACAAATTAAAATCATTGTGCAGGAAAACTTTACAATATACCCATATAACTCCCTCCTATTATTTTACTTCAACCAGTTGGCCAAAAAATTAATTCAGATGTAGCCAAAACCATCATTGTTCTAGTTTTGGGGGTTTTTTTATGTCTGCTTAAAATTTCATTGGAATTTTTTAGAAAATCTGATTTAAAAAAAATTTCTAGCCAAACTAGCTTAGATGGCTAGAGCTAGAATTTTCAATCCTCAGAACACACCTAAACACATCAATTGGCCTCATTCAGAGCTCCCCAGTATATCACCTGCTGCTTTACAGGTGCACTCCTTAAGGCCCAGTGTTGAGCATTCAGTCTCCTTTGACCACTTGCTGGCCTTTCCAACACCATGGAGTTAACTATTTATTAATACTATGATTTATTTGTACTGATACAGTAAAACTCAAAGAGTTTATAGTTGAAGTATAAGGCACACTTTTGATCCCTTATAGATTTGTCTGGGATATATCATCATTTTTGGGGCATTCTGATTTATTTATCTTCAGTAAGTCAATAGCAGCTTACCAAAAGTTACACACCTCTATTACCCTGAGCTATTTCTTAGCTTACTTGGGGCTACAGACTCATCTTGGTTATAAAGTCTGACACAGCCTTCTCATGAATATTTCATTCTGAATTATTTAAAAAAAAATAAAATTCACATATAAAAGATTTACAAGATTTTAAAAGTCCAACAGAAAACACTGCAGTTATTTCAAAGTAATAGTTTATAAATAAAATTAATGATATTTTAAAATTGAAAATCCATCTATGCATTACTCTCTATTTGAATGGCTCTATACAAATGACAAGAGATTAAGAACAAAAATAATATGCTAAACTGAAGCCTTGTGATCTAAAGGAAATTGAAATAATCCACAATCTTCATGAAAAATATGTTGAAATGCATCTTTTTGCAAAGCAAAGTGCACGTAGAGAACAGAAGGATGTCCAAGGTACAAGTTACACACTATACACATATACTGAAGATATAAAAATAATAAACCAACAAACTATAAAAGTTATTGCAGAGGTTATGATATTTCATATAGAATATTTTTAAAACAAGGGTGGAAAGCTGAAACATAGGATAAAAAGATACTTTGTCCCAAGGGCAAGTACTGTAGTGATCAATTATATTTTGAATTGCAGGAACAAAATTAACTAACTTGATGGAAAGCACCATATTGCAATAAAAGATATCACATACAGATGAACAGCATTTGAGAATGCTATTTATTTGAAACAGCAGGTATAAAATACTGCACCTCTATAACTCCTGATGGAATATTTCTGAACGGGCTACCCATATTTTGCCACATGACTCTACTTTGATTTATGGAGCCAAAGTAAATTATATGCTTTGCCAATAAAAATTCTTTGCAGAGGCAGCTTTTTTTCCAGTTCATTTTAAAGTGAAGACGAAAAGAAACGCATAAAGATACTTTTTTTTTTTAACAAATACTGCTATGCAAAATGTATGATACAGATACAAAAGTATGTTTGTGTATGTGCACAAGGGTATTTTCTGTACTGAAACAATTTTTGATACAGGGAAGATGGGAGATCACTGCATATATACAGATAGCACAAACAGTGCTTCCTGTCTGAAGGGTGGAAATAGTCAATGCAAATAATTTTCTGCTTTGTTTTATAAGTGAAATCTCCTCAGTAATTCTGTGTTATGCAGCAATTCTGTGTCAATGTGTTCAGAGAGGGCACAATCAATAAGAGGTATCGATAGATGCCTGGGAATTGACAGCTGAGGGATATAATGCACAACAAATAATGCAATACACATCATGGGAACATTACAGAACTTGATACATTTATGGTATTCACACTGTTAGCATGTGAGTTTCATCATGTTAACATTGATTTTTACTTTCAGTGAGACATTTAGCCAATGAAAATAGGAGTGGACACTAACACATGAAGTTTAGGCAGCTGTAGTTCCCCATCCTTAGGGATATTCACAGGACCCAGTTTCAGTCACCTAACGTAGCTGTCTGCAGGGTAGAATCCACTTAATGCTGGGTGTTTGAAAGCTTTATATGTATTGCATGGACAATTCTATAGTGGTTTTAGGAATGCAAGGAACAGAGGAAAACTGTTCATGCTGAAAATAAGTAGAAGCATTGGATAATTAATCTCAACCAAAAAGTTCACCCAAATATAACAGAAACCATCAAATCCTCTCCCCACAGATTCTGGTGGAAAAGTTAGAAAAAATATTTAGGGAAGTATATCTCAATGAAACTTAAAATCCCTTTTCACTGTGACAATTCAGGTATTTTCAATGGGAATTTGAAACCTTTTGGAGAAGTGTTTGAGGATGAGAGAGCAACACAAATACTACTCCTAGCAGATGACCTTCCATGTTACATGTTCTCTACTTAGATGAGCACAGTTTCAACAGCACTGTAACATCAGTACTATAGCATTTCTTTTGCTTCACTAGTGACACCATGGTGACATACATACTTTCTCGCCTCCTTATTGATAGTTGGATGTAATTACCATATTCATTCTAAGTGGCTCTCTCCCTGCATTACGTTCATTTCATTGCAGCACCCTTTCATCATTCATTCCCATGGCATTCTCCCTGTCACTTCTTCCTACCTTTCCTTAGCTCCTGCTCCCGGAACATGTTCGCACTGACAAATCTGATGACACCGGAACAGGAAACTTCACATTCTTCTTATTCACAAACCATCTATTGCTACATAAAGACTCCCCATATATAGTCAAGTTGGAATTTTTTGTACATTTCTTGGTAAAACCACAGTTCATATTCAAAGCAGCTGAACAGTACTTACTATCTGGAAGGGGGAAGACAGAAAACAAAACCGTTCAGGAGCACTGAATAAACCAAGTGAACAGACAACATGACAACGTTTCTGTAAGATTTTTCTCTACCTCCTTGTGATGTCAATTTTTCCACTTGAATAACATGCATACTTCAGCCAATCATAACTCCCATTTGGGATGATACAGTAGTACTTTTGCTATGATGTGAAATCTCAGAATCAATCCTTTATTTGCTGCCAAACAAAAGAATAATCTTTCTACTCCTGCCCATCAAGCAAGGCCACCTTTCTTTGAGAAGCACTCTGCAGAATTGGTCCCTCTCCCTCCTTCCCAAGCTGGAAGGTTTCAAAACATGCCAGCTGGGATCCTTGTCACTTGTACTTACTGTCTTCCCATTCTAGAACCTTAAAAAGAACATATGTCCTTTCACTAGGAAGATTTTCTTCCATGTTCATCATTGTACTGCTGAACCACTTTTCACTGCTCTAAGGCCAGGATTATTTAGCAGTCATCTGCAATATGTTTTCAGTGACATTTATGATAACTACCTTCTGCTGTATAAAAGCCTGAACCACGGGTCATGAAGCAGAATCCCTGAACTTACCAGTTCACTTTGAAATAGTTTGCTACAATCCTTATTTATTTTCTGGGAATAAGGAGAAAAGAACGAGTAAAGTTTCTTTGCCAGTAAGTAACCCTATGATAAACTTGTGTTCTCTGAGTCATGAGTGCAACTGGTATTAAATGCAGAATCTTAGCAGAAAGTGATTATAATAACAAATCATCTTTGGGGACTGGGCACCACTGACAAGCACTGGAATGCCTTGTGGTAAATACATCCCTGCTGAATGTATCATCACCAGTGGGTTTATTCCAGGTCTGGATCATATCACCATAAGTCTGCAATGGCTTTCAAGAGCTTATCAAAAATATGAGCAAATTAAGTGAAGGCAGTAAATAGTAATAAAACACTTTACATTTCCAAAGCACTTTGATCACAAGGAACCCAATCATAATCACATTTAGGCATGAAACAGTGTCTATTAACACCTAGTAAGATTTTCCAAGATTCCTAATACAGACACCAGCTTCCTTCTGAAAATACCATTAGGTACATACACATCTGCACTTTAATACACTTAAACACCTTTTGAAAAAACAATACAAGTACATAGGTGCTCCACTACATTTATGTTGCCATATAGGTTTCATGTTAATAGAAACCTTAAAACTCTATTTTTCAAAGACCATATTGAAATAGTAAACCAAAATCAAAAGTAAGCTTTAAATAATCCATTTCCTGAAGCTGCCTGTTAAAATAAAAAGCCATTTAAAATTTATCCTATAAGATTTTAACCAAATTATACTTTCTAATTTTTCTCTACAAATGCAGAGATGTAAAGAAACATCCCCACAGGGCATTCTGTCTTTAGAGACACAAGCATCAATAATTCAGTGCTTCCCCTCACCTGCCCTTAGAAACTGCTCTGCATATTCTGTACCATATTTTCCATTTTCTTGATGTATCTGTTCTTCTGTCTAGCTCCACTATTGGAGTGCCTTCCAATGCCCTACAATGTTCTCTGCAACAGTGCCGCCCTTGGGTGCAGTGTCTATCTGAATTTAACACTATTTAGTAATTTCTAGATCTCATTGGCTGTAGCTAGAGTGAATTTGAAATTGCTGCTACACTAAACTTCCCTTGGAATGCAGCCTGAACCCACCTCCTTGTTCTTGTAACTGAAGATGCTAGCACCACTGTTTAATACACCATTCCCCATTCTGTCAAACTTTCACTGTTGACAACTAGTCATAGTTGCTTTCTTTAACTGTACTCTTATTTACTGGTTCTTTACTGAAACTCCTTACCTTATTCTTTAATCTAGTGCTCCTTAATTTCTATGACAGTATCTTTCAAAACATATTTTCTAATGATCTCTCTTCTCATCTGCAGTCTTTATATAAACTATCGTCTTTTTTTTCTGGAGATTATCAACCCATAGATGTGAATTCCAGACAAGCCACTGTGCTGAGAGCTTTGAAGTAGAGTAAAACATATTTCAGATCAAGACTACTTTTAAATAGGAAGGGAATGAGATGGTTAAAGTGGATAAGGAAGATGTGAAAAGCACAGTATTGAGCAGGCCTTTGTATTTTGTATTTCCTAGGGACCCACACTGCACATAGCAAGGACTTGCTACTGAGTGCGGAAATGAGCCATGGCAAGTTTTTAACGTGCTTTGTTATGCTTTAATAGTCAAACACATTAAGCTATAAAAACGTAACGATACTCATAAAAAGTTGACACTCCTCAGTAAAGACAGGGTCGCTGGAAGCTGCCTCTGCTCCAGCACAACCCTGCTGAGCCACTTTACTAGCTCTCTGATTCCCAGCTCTGGGACATGGCGGCACCACGGCTGCCTTCAGCTCTTATGGAAGGAGCCTGACCCACCAAAAACACAAAGTAGAGGCTTAGAGCTCTGTTTCACTACAAACTTTTACTGCCTGCTGCAGCCCTTTCCAATTTCAGAACACATTGCTTCATTGCTTGACAGCTGTCTCACTGAGCAGAACCACAGAGGTTAGACCCTGGTGGAGCCAAAAGTCTGTTATGCAATCTTTGCCCATCTCACTTGGACTACTTCATTAGATCTTACCTATTTCTCTAGTGAGGCTCTGGGAGATACCGAGATGCTGGCAATAAAGGTGTAGAATATCTGTTCTAAACTAAGCAAGCTGTGCTGCATCACTGTAGTATCAGAATGCCATGCAATGGTACACCGAGCAGCAGAGTTCAGAGAGATCTCCTGCTTATTTCTATAGTATCTCCTCAAGAAGAAAAAGCAGGAATAAAGAAATTTAATTATTTCTCTGATTATGTAAGTTTATTTGTTTGGAGTTTATATGCAAACAAAACATAAACAACCAACCGAACAAAAACCAACCGAACAAAAAGCAACCAACTACAACAAGCCAATACACATGGTCTTTTATTCATGTAAAAGAAAGTGTGCAAGATGACTCGGAAATGCATCTGGCATCTACAGAAAAAGCTAGTGAAGGTTTCAGTAGCCCTTCGTTATGCAGAGGGTTTTTTCTACTGTTTCAAATAGTCCTGAAAAAAACCCTCCATCTCCTGAAATCCCCAGGAGATACACTGCCAAAGAACTGCAGCTGAATGTTTTATTGAACTGATTTTGAACTAACCAGGCAAGTCAGGTATCCTCCACCTGATGGGAATGTGTGAGGAAAGTGTCCATGAAACTATTACTAATACTCAACAATTACTTATCTAATAATTTAAACAAGGTACTTAATTTACTTAGGAACCTCTAATTAATTTAGCAGTTTTGAGTTCCCTTCTTTTCATGTAAGCCATGGGCAGCTTGTTCTGCACTTCAGAATCCTTCTAAAGAAGGATTATTTGGCTTGCACAGCTGCTGAGATCTTTCTTAATCTTAAGGCTCTAGTAACTCTGCACCAGAAGATGGAGATTTTACTGAAGATCTAAAGATTACAAAGAATTTAATGTGGCTCTGCTGGGCACAATTGCACTACACATTTAGTATCTACACTTATTACTGCTACCATCATATTATATTAATAAATGCTGAAACAAAGATTTACTTTGCAGATTCACTTCTTTGTGTGCAGCTTTGTTAAGCTCATTAACCAGACTGGTATGTGTCACCCAATCGCTCTATAAATACAAGGCTGGGTAAGAATCATTTTTTCCATTAGCATATGATACATAGGAAATAGGGCTGGGAAGAACATCAGGTGGCCATCTATTCCATTCTCCTGTTCCTCCTAAACATTCATCACAGATGTTTGCCTTTTATTTCAATAAAAGGCTCCAGCCCCTAAGAGTACACATCTCTTCTTGTGCTGAAGGGTCTTTCAGTAAAAAGGTTGGATTAAGCCCTGAATGACAGGAAATCCAGTAGATTTGACACTCCAGGACATGCTCTAGTAGGATGGAGAGGCGAGGGTTTTTGGGGTTGTTTTTGTTTGTTTTGGGTTTGGTTTATTTGGGTTGTGATTCTGTGACACAGCCACTACATGTTGCTTATGGAAACTTATTTATGAAATTGCACAGAAATTCCTTTGAACATAATAAAACTTGGAATATGAGACCAAAAAAAAAAAAAAATTTAAAAATTATGAATGTTACTAATGCATATGAGTAGTTTCAGCCTAGCTCTCCCTTCTAAAAAGCAGTAATTTCAAGTAAAACCATTTGCTCCCTGCATTTCTTATTTTCTAACAATTAGGGATGAAAAATAGTCCCTTACTGGTTTTATACCTATAAGCTTTGAGAATGTAGAGTTTATGGCTATTTGAGAGTCAGTATGGTAGTTTACTGCATTCCAAGCACAAGCATATTTCTGAATTTTCCTGTCCTACCCATCCCCACCAGGAATGCAGTACACCTGGCTCAGGGAATTCATGTTAACCTGCAGAAACCTACCAGGGCTGGTGCATAAAGTGTAAATAGTTATTTGATGTAGAATTCACTAGCATACAAAACAACATGAATGTGCAATGCCATTATGGGTGCATAAAGGGACTGCCATGTTGTTAGATCAATGGTCCTTTTAATCTAATACTGACTAACCCACCAGTTACTGATGGCAGAATTTTTAGTATTTGTTTGTTGTTTTTGCTCCATTGCTGTGTCATTAATCTAAAAAGTTGTATTAGAAGAACAACTCTTCAGAGTAGAAATTTATTGAAGACACTCGCAATTATACCTCTAAGTACTGAAAAAATCTGGTGTTAGCTTCATTATTCTTCAGCTCCAATATTTATCTACAAACTTCTTTCATTAATTTGCTATAAAGCAATTCAAAGTTAACCTTATGGAATTTCTGGTATTTCTTCTTATTGCTCTGCATAGAGCTTGGGAATAAGAGTTGGAAAAGTGTTTATACTGTGTCATTTATATAGATAATGGGCAGTTTTGCATTCATTAAAAAAATATGCCAAAAATTCATTTACTTCATTTACTTATATCTGTGTACATCTATGATAAATAGGGGTAGAGGGCAATGAAATTTACATCTGAAAAATATCAGAGATAAGATGCCACAAGATGCCAAGAACTAGTACAATACCTCATTTACTAACATGTTCCTATTTTTCTCCACTCCAATACTTTAATCCATTTTGTTTTAATTGGCATCTTCCTAATAGCTCAAGAATTACATAATGCTAATGAAAAGTTAGTGTGAGATTGAAGAACAAAGCATTTTATTTCAAAGCTTAATTTTTCAATTTACATGGAATGGGAATTTTGGTGGAGTTTCAAATTATTATTTCTGTGGTTGATAGTCTGGCATGATCCCTTTCTGAACAAGCTGATATCAATCATAGAAAGAATTTTACAAGTGACAAGGCCAAATTCATCTTGGGTGCAACTCCAAATTTAATGTAGTGATACATTTCGGCCCACAACTTAGTACATCAGAAAAACAGAAAACAATCCCTTAGTATCCTTTTGCAACATATAAATGCCCATGTAAACCCAAACTACACAACAGTTATCTGAAGAGACAGTTTATACACAATGAGTAAATTCTATTTACTACCAGGGATTCTGTCTATGGAAATCAGAAGAAAAACTCCCTCTTGTTCTGGTCAGTTTCTGTGTTAGTTTTTGGACTCTTCAAGCATGTTGAATATGGGGTAATAACCTGAATGACTCTTTGAAAAATCACAGCTGAGTGGTGAAATCCTCAAAAAAAACTAGTTTTCCACACTCACCCATTCACGCACATTTCTACCAAAGGCTGGAGGACAGAATAGGATTTCCTCAGAAAAAGGTGAGAGATGTTGGTATTTCCCTTCAAATATGCTGAATCCAAGAAAATGAGAAAGAGCCATATGGGTTGAGGAAATATGGAAAAAGGGATATATCTGAAGAAAAAAATCCTGCTGAATTGTTGAAATGCCTGAAACAGAAAGTAAGTGCTTACAAAGAAGAGGAAAAAAGAGAAGAGGCTTCATAGATTCAGAAGCACGGCAGATAGAAGCAATAACCCTCAACAGACCAACAAGTATGGCTGGAAAATTCAGAAATTGCCACTGATTCAAAGCAAAGCCACAAAAAGATCTTGTACTCCTAAAAGCATTCTGACATGCTAGGAAAAAAAAATAAAATCCAAGGGGAGTATGGAATCGTGGTTAAAATAACATATACACATATTTAGTCTCTTGTTTGGAACAACACATTTCTTGTAGAAGTTTGTTGATTTGTTGTTGGGTTTTTTTTAAAAATATGCTTGCAAATCTGTCAAAACTTCTTAATCTCTGCTTTCTTCTGTCCTGAAACAGTCACCTTCACATTCAGAACACCTGCTCAGGGAAAGAATACATCTAGAAGTATGCATTTTGAAGTATTTGCAGGGTTGCAGGAAGGATGTCAGCATGTTTCCAGATAATAACATTAGTATGACCACACACTCTCATGTCTCTGATGGTGGCAAAAAGAGCACATGCTCCAGAAAGATGACAAATATACCTAGGCAAGAAAGTGATCCTGCATATGATACAAAGTAAGAGAATCTTAAGATGCAATATAGATTGAATGCACTTGGGTCAAACACAGATGCTTGATAAGTTTTTACAGGGAGAAAAGCATATCTGCCATATTTAGTATTAAATTTATTTTTATTAGTATAAATTATCATCCTTTCCATTAAAAGACCTACAAAATTTTTAGAAACTAAAGCTCTCCAGAAGATCATTTCATTCTTTGTCCTACCTCAGGGCAGGATAGCTCTGACTAAATATCTACAGCACCTTCCATCCAACAGTGCTTAATAACAACATCCAATTACATCTATGGAAGAGACATCACTCATCTTCCTCAGGCATTAATACATTCACAGTTGCCTTTATTCATTTACTGCAGTGTTGTCCTTCTGGAAAGAACATGAGAACCTCACTTATTCTTTAGAAAGCATACTGCAATTCAAAGAAAAAAAAAAAATAAAGAGCTATAATTGAATCTTCAGGGGAAACAAAATCCAATAAATATGGAATAAAAATAATATGTAAATCTAAAATATTAATTAAAATAGAATTATTGCTGAGAGTTTTTTATTACTTGCAATTAAGAAAGCACGGATCCTTAATACAGTTGTTGTAGGTCAGGGAAGAGCTCTGAGCACCAATTGTATTTCACTGGGCCAGGTTCTCCCAAAAGCACAAGGCAGGAGGTCAGCCAAAGCTATTCATAAGGCTACGAATATGCAGGCTGCAAACACTGACAGAGCTGCTCACTGGGAAAATGCTACAGGATCATAAGTGATCCAAACTATCACCCCAAGGACATGAAAGTGTCCCACATGCCAGAGAAAATGGGTCAGCCCTGACTTAGGGGCACGCTTGCCACCTACTGGTCAGTGGCTGCTCATCACGCTCTAAAATCCCTCCCCAATATTTGTCTAATCTGGTCCACCATATGCAGAAACTTTTCTGTATTATCAGCACAATACATCCTCCTTTCGTCTGCAGCATTACTCAGACCAAGAGAATCCTGGAGAGATCCCAACTCAATTTGAAAGAAGATCTTTGCAAAACCAACTGTGGTCATGGATGGTTCCCAGCTGCTGCTGCCTTTCCCTCACCCTCTTTCTGCAGCCTGCAAATTCCACTTGTAAACAGGCATTTGAAATGCGTATTACAGCTGAGGATCTCAGCATTGTTGCAGGGTGTACAATGGCACACTGCAGTCTCACCAATTCTATCTAACCCATCTCCCAATCCCAGCTGTTCTCTTGAAAAGCAGGAGTGTTTACACTGGCAACTGTTGCTCAGCAGGTATCAAGCTTGCCTGTTAAGTGCACCAGGCCAAGCTCTGAACTTGCATTAGCACTGACCTCAGTAGGAGTCTTTGCTGCCTAGGAAACAAACTGAGTAAAAGGACAGAGAATTCAAAGCCCTATAGGTTGCTGGCTGGAACTTAAAGACTGGTGCCTAGGGTTGCTTGAAATATTTCCTTAAAATTGCTTTTG
Source organism: Ceyx melanurus (assembly GCA_024611195.1). Lineage (NCBI taxonomy): Eukaryota > Metazoa > Chordata > Aves > Coraciiformes > Alcedinidae > Ceyx > Ceyx melanurus. The sequence continues at coordinate 56,242 of JANHGL010006576.1, forward strand.
AACAGGAAATTGGATTTAAACACTGCCCCGTCTCCCCCTCCCCTTTCCTCCCTAAAGCTGTCTACTTTTGCTTCAGCCACAATCTGAGTGTTTTGATTGCCTTCTGCTCTCAGTCTCTTGGATGGTCTGGAGATTCCCTCTCCCACACAAGAAAAAGGTGTGCATCCCAGGAAGCACAATGGCCAGGCAATTGTGATCGGTCTTCTCCCAGTAAGGAGGCATCTCGCAAACAATGGCAGGAGCTCCTGCAGTTCAGGTGAGTTCCAAGGCAGCATTACCAACCTGGATGAACTGGGTTTTCAACAAATATGAGCTACCACTGGAATTTGCACTGGAAAATATTGCTTCCCTTTCTTAAGGGGAAAAAATATCTAACAATTTTTCTTCCTTTATGTGGTGATGCATAGGTCACTGATATTTAAAGTGCCTGCTGTAAAAATAAAATACAATAAAACTTGGTCTTTATTTCATGCCAGTGCTCAGTATCAGCTGACATCTTTGCACTTAGTAATTTATGTATGGAGAAAATCCTGCAGTAGAGGCTGGCAGCTTCTGGGTAGCAACAGAACTGGAGATGCTTGCCTGATAATTACCCACGCCATCCTCATTACAAGAACAAATGGTGGACCTCAAGGTAGAAACACAATTCTCTGGCTCCAAATAGACACACCTGCCATAAACACATGTTCTGAAACTCTTCAAATGTGGAAGAACAAATCCTGAACTCTTAGTGAGGTAACTTAAAAAGCAAGAGATACTCATAGCATTTTCATTACTGATGGGGATAAGGAATTAACATGCCAATACCCGTTACACATCAACTGTGTAAGGAGAAACTATAGCCAAATCCAGTCTTGCAAAACACTGAATCTGAGGCTGCATAGTGCATGAGCCATCTTATGCCAGGAAGAACAGGTGGTTTCTACCTTACACAACCGCCCCGTAGAGTGAAATTCATCTTCTGCACATCTCAGCTAGCTGATACTGACATTTTATAGCCAATTAAAAGCAACAGGCACCCCTAGAGCACAGACCACATTAACAGCTTGGGACAAATGCAGAAGAGTGGGTCAAATTATGCTGAATTGAACAGAGTCTATTAATCTTGGTTCCTAGTTCCTTAATTTCTTTAATTAGGCACCACTGATAATGTTGTAGGATGCAAATAGAGGCAACTCTTCCTTCTTAGAAAGACAGACAAACTTTTGTCACTAAGGCGAGGAATGGGGAGCCTTGGAGGGGGAAAGGCTATTCTTCACACATATTGGAGTATGAGAAAGTGTGGATCCAGAATGGAAACCCAAGGTGAGAGGCTGTTCTTGAGTTGATGAGATGGACTGTGACAGTGAGTGCTGCAACTCACTGAGGCAAAGCTTTCCCTGCCACAATAGGCGCTGTCTGATAAGCCCAAACTCTTCCCTCAACATTAAGAGCCTTCCAGGACTCTGAATCAGTTCTGGGCATTCCGCTTGCTTTAACACCTAAACACCATTGTGACTCTTGATTCCTTTTGGGGTATTAAGATAATTTCACTATTGTTCATGAAAACTGAACAAGACACAAAAGCCTTTTTTGCTCACTATATATCTTGTCACTCCATGTGATTCTGGATGGAATGTGAAAGGGTCGAGTTGCTATCAGTTTCTGTGAGAACCTGCAGCCTACTGAATTTCATTCAGTTAAGTTTATAACTTAATAATTAGAAATTAAGAAATGGTCTTCTATGGTCCTAGCTGATTTTGTAGCATTATACACAGCAAGGTAATTTATTTTTTTTTTATGAGTGAAAAATGAATAAGCTGTCCTACAATAAGTAGTAACCAGAAATTTGGCTGAAGCCCAAATTCAGTAGTGGTTTATGTTTCAAAAATTTCCCTGGAGTTTTAACTTTCATCATCCCTGCTACTGACTTTCCTATTAAAAATGGGCAAAATTATTTTAATAAAGATAGATCTAACCCTAAAGGGAGTTAATAGTTTATTTTACTGTAGAACAAAAATAATACATACTGCTCCTGGTGCCCTATATCCCCTAAAAACTATTTCCTAGTTTTTTCTACATTATGTTCTACAACAAAACATAAGCACAGGTCATGATAATTCCTTTGTATAGATGTGTCTGATTCCATAAGAAAACATAATCTGGGTTTGCTTTGTTGTTGTTGTTTATGGTTTGGTTGGTTGGATTTGTTTTTTTTGTTTTGTTGTTCTTTTTTAAAAATATATATAAAAGTTGTTATTAAGGGTGTGTGACACATTTATATCACAATGACTTTAGCAGGAAACTTAGATCTGCAGTTAAAAATCTTGAATGCATTGTTCTAACTATATGGAGGCTTCCTCCAAATCCTGGCTTGCAAAGCTGTGATTTGAGCTATTTAAGAAGAAGAAGAAAAAAAGACTCTACTTGGCAAGAGCTTTAATTAGCAGAAATTTCCACGCTAGGAATATTATTCTGCATGAGCAGAAATTGCATAGCTCTTGCCTCTAGATGCCTTAGAGATGCCATTGATTGGCCATATTCAGAACAGGGGAATTATGTGACCCAGTGCTAATTTGAATTCCTTTACCAAACACATTTTTATTTCATCATCTCAGCTGCATAAAAGAGTCAAAGTACCAGAGCTTTAAAGACTTCGAATTCCTGCTGTTCTGCAATAAAATAAGGCAAGAAATACTAGCCATCACTGGTTGATTCTTTAATTCTTTCCCAACAATGTCAAAGTATCAGTGTCCTACAGGTTTTAGTGCAGGTTAAAGACTGATACAAAGTGTATGCCTGAATAGAAGTTTGGAGTGAGTTAAGGAGAGAGAGAACATTTTAATAGGACATTGGTCCAAAATAGCCCAGCTTGTTCCTACCTCCTGCTGCCTCTTCCTCCTTTTCACAGGACCTTGATTGTATAGAAACAGTACAGACAAAAACCACAAACAACAAAAGGTTCGCTCACACCCCCAGTGGAGGTCATGAGCATGCTACCATGGAGAAAGAAAAACAAAAAGCATCAAAGGATGGTTTGGATTATTTATAAGCAAAGATTAATTAATAGGAGGTTTGATACTTCAGCAACGTGCATTTGGGCAAATTTGTATTTGCAAATTGTTCGTTTCATACGTCCAAGAGACACAGTGCAATGTGGCCTGGTGCTAATTTTAAAAATGAATCAAACCTTTCTTTACCATGATCCAAAAACTACAAACTTGTGGTTCAGAGGCTTTCAATAGTATCTGCTCAGATTTGACACTCCAAGGTTAAAAATCACAAAAGAGTTGTGTTATACACAGCAACAGTAGCTTTTTCCAACAATTTTTCAATTATTGCATTGTATACTCTCCAAGAAAAGTAACTGTCTTGGCTACTGGAAGACAAGGTTTAAAAAAGGAGGTAGAATGAACAAATTCCCTTAAAATATACCAGTCTCCTTATAGGTTGTCTTTAAAAACACTATTCATTCTAGCAGCATTTTTACCCACGAGGTGACTATAAACTATGATTCAGAACTACCTGTGTCACATTATGAACAAGCACAACATGCACTATTCACTTTTAAATCAACCCCCTCCGACCTAAGCCATGTAAATCCTTCAGAAATTCACGCCAGTATTCTCCTCCAGATCACACATAGAAATAGCCCAACGACGAAAATTTAGCCATGCACAGCCCCTTTAACCCCTACTATTTAAGTATCTGCTTGGAATTATCAGTGACCCTTCTTGCACTCCTGGCTAGTTCACGCTAGGTCTTCCACAGAGCAGACCCACCGCGGACTTCTCTTTTCTCCGGGATCCTTGAAAGCAACACTGTTTACTCCGTTGCCTTTTCAAGACAGCGCTGTTAGCTCTGCCGATCGAAAGAGAAATAAATGCTTCCACTTTAGCCCGCACGTATGCGCGCACCCTTTCCTTCTCATGCTGCCCCTGACATCCACTCATTCTCCCGTCCTTTCCCACCGCCTGCCTGACCGCTTCTTAGCTATTTGCTTCTGTCTTTTAGACATGACTTTCCTCGCCCTCCCCGCCCCGAGCTGGCGCAGGCAGCCAAGGTGCCGTCCTGCCGCAGCAATCGCTGCCACAGCGGCGGCGGTGACATGTGTCTCCAATCAGCGGCTGTGCGCTAATTAATCTCGCTTCTTTCTCCGTTACGCTTTAAAGAGCGGGGAAACCCCCCGGTAGAGGAATGCAGCGACCCCTCCCGCGAGTTCCCTCACACCCGGATCCCTGGCGCTGCCCCCGCTCCCCGCCGCAGCCCCGGGACGAGGCTCCTCACCCCTGGGCCCGGGGATTGGCCCAACGGAGGCGGCATCAGCGAGTGGGGGGGGTGGGGTTGCCGCCCCCACCCCCCTTCCCCCCCTCCCCCGCCCCGCCGCCCCCCCCCCCCCGTGCCGCAGGGGCCAACCGGAGACCCC
>JANHGL010006577.1:0-15884 GCA_024611195.1 Ceyx melanurus
GACCCACCTGGATCTGTTCCTGGGTGACTTAGTCTAGGTGATCCTGCTCTGGCAGGGGGGTTGGACTAGATGATCTTATGGGTTCCTTCCAACCCCTCACATTCTGTGATTGTGTGATTGCAGTTAATCCAGCATCAAGCACAGAGTTAGCCAGCAGTCAGAAGTGCAACACCTGATTCCTCACCATGCACAACATGGACCAGAAGTCTGAGAGGTGTCGTTTGGATGCTCTTGCTAGTCATCTGAAGACTCCTGTTATGGGTGCTTTTTGTGAGGCCAACTGGAGAAGCTGACCAGCCAGCCTCTGTTAAAAAGCCACAGGGGAAAAGATAAGCTGCCTGTTCTCCTGATTGGTAATAAATACCAACTGTGGTATCTGCACCCTGGGGGGAGTTTCACCAGGGTGGATCTGTAAGGGTGTGTCTCATCAGGGCATTGCCCACCTTTCCCAGGTTGCCCACCTTTTCCTCTTAAAATGAATGCAGCTTACTCTGGCAGAGAAGTCCTTGGCTGAAGCAATGAAGTTCTCCATTAATTGCTTCTTGGTATCACCATCTCTGCAACTGCAATGGAGTGCTCATAAGCCATCATTTTACACATTTGTCTTTCAGACTAAGAAATCTGCACCTTCCTTTGGGAAAGCAAGAGCACAGTACATCCACCTTTTATGGTTCAGCTGTATTGTGTGTGGCTGAGATGGAGTGAATGGTCCCCACAGCAGCCCTCCCAGCGCTGTGCTTTGCACTGAGAGCTGGAAAGGTGCTGGTCACACCTCTGTGTTGTGGCTACTGCTGGGCAGGGCTTGTAAGGTTGGTTTTTAACATTCCCCCAACACATTTGGAGCCCTGCTTCCTGGAAAAGGGGCCAGACATCACCTGCTGATGGAAAGTAGAGAAAAAAAAAAAATCTTTGTTTTCTTTTGCTTCTGTGTGCAGCTTTGCTTCTCATTAAACTGTCTTTGTCTTAACCCACAAGTTTAATCTTATTTTCTTCCACCTGGCCCATCTGAGAGGAGGAGTTGGGGGATTGCTAGAGCAGCTTGGTGGGCACTTGGTGTCCAGACAAGGTCAAACAAACACATCAGTTTATCAACTGAAAAACCCTCACTGATTCTGGTTTTTGTTGTTGTTTTTCTGTTTTGCTTTTTAACATGTAAGAATCAGATGAGGTTGGTTGTGCACTGTGATACCTGAAATAGTGGAAGAAGAAAACTTTACATCTAATTAGTCCCCAGAGAAGCTGAGCTGCTGCTACAGTTGAAAACAAGGATTCATCTGGTCGGCCAATTTAGTGGAGCCTATTTTTATTTGATCTTGGTCTCTGTGATAGATTTGTATGCAAGGACTAATGTCACATTGAAGTCTTTCCCACTGAGGGTCCTAAATGGATGGCTCTCCTCTATCCAGCCACCGTGGCTTAGCAGTAGTAAGGGATATACTTCCTGGGTGACTTGGTCTAGGTGATCCTGCTCTGGCAGGGAGGTTGGACTAGATGATCTTCTAGATCCTTTCCAACCCCTAACATTCTGTGATTCTGTGATTCTGTGATTCTTTGCTAAGTGTGACTGGAATCAATTGACTTTTCCAAAATTGTGAAGGGAGGAGGAATGGTCCAATGGATCAGCTAACAGACAGCCAAACACTCATGTGTGGAGACACAGACTACCTCAGCATGTTTAAGTTCCATTTGATACACAGTTTAAAATGCACTAGAGCCACAACAGTGAGTAATAAGTAACTCACATAAGTAAGAAAGGGTTTCCTACACAGGTAGGTGTAGGAATGATTGTATCCAGATTGTGCCCAGGTCGTGATTGTGTCCAGGTACCATCTGATACAGATAAACACACTTATTGTCAGCACAGCTTTTAGATTTGATTGCCCAAGATACCATGCTATTGAGAATTTGGCACATTTTATCTCATTTACACCAACATTGTTAGGAATGGTGTCACTTGTAATGTGAGAAGCCAAACAAAACCACATTGTCAATGACACATGCAAAATGTTCTTGTGCTTACCCTCCTGTCCCCATACTGGTGACCCAAGTGGGTAAACTTGCTAATCAGCACTGTTGTTCAGACTCAATGTGGCAGGTAAAATTGTGGCATTGGAGGTTTGGTTAAAGATTCAGATTGGTGTTTTGGGGACAATGTAAGTTTTAAAAATCCCCAGGGCTGGGGCAGGTGCTTACACATGGGCTCATCTTTTCCTCCACATCATTTCCCCCTCATCTTTTCTCTGAGAAGATCAGTGCTGCTGAAACTTCTCATTTTTCAGTTGTGTGTCCACTGAGAGTCTCCACAGAATTGCAAAGGTGAGCGAAGTGATGTGTGAAGTGCAAAAGGTTTGTGTGGTGTCAAATAATCCAATAGTTCATCAGCTCATTAGCTGTCATTGGGCTAGGCATATTCCTTCCCTTTGCTCGACTGGAGTACCAGGCTAACTGAGATGCCTTGCCTGTGGCTTACAAACCATCTGCTTAGGAGCAAGCTAGCTAGAGGGCTCAGTAGATCTGCCTCGCCGTCCTGCCCCCAGGCAGCTCTAGAGCGGAGCAGCGGGAAGGGTGCAGACCCAGCAGGAAGTGAGGGGACGAGGGCAGAGATGCCCTGATGGCCATCAGAGTTCGCTTCCTGACAGGATACACTGTGAAGAACTCTAGATACTCTGTAGGTTAATTTTGGTACTTTCCAAATAATATTGTTTTAGCTATAACCTTTACATTGAATTTCCTGCCATTTGTATACGTGCGCTTCTCAAAACGATGATGTTATTCTACAGCTGCTGTTATTTTCCCCTTAAATTGTGGTTCTACTCCGAAACAAAAGTCTTAAAAATGGCCCTGTGGGGAACCACTGTTCAGTGTATTGGTGAGCTCTGAATTTGTTCACACTACCTGTCTAAAAGAGGCTTTGCTTTGTATCAAAATGGCAACCTTGGGCCAATGTTAAAGAGGCTTTTATTCCTCCTGCTCCATCATTCTCAAGGATACTCCTGCTGTAGGCTAACCACTTCCCTCAGGTTAATCTCTTTAAGTGGAGAGGCATTTAAGGAGTTTAAGTTCTGGGATCAGGTGCTACAAAGGAGTAATCACACTGAGCAGCAAGTGTCTAGCCTACCTACACAACAAATGTATTTCTTCCCTTCCAAATTCTGGCCACAGAGAATCACAGAATCACAGAATGTTAGGGATTGGAAGGGACCTAGAAGATCATCTAGTCCAACCCCCCTGCCAGAGCAGGATCACCTAGACTAAGTCACCCAGGAACACATCCAGGCGGGTCTGGAATGTCTCCAGAGAAGGAGACTCCACAACCCCCCTGTGCAGCCCATTCCAGAGCTCTGTCACTCTCACTGGGAAAAGTTTTTCCTTGTATTTACCCTAAACCATTGAGAAGAGTCTGGCTCCATCCTCCCTACACTCACCTTTAACGTATTTATAGACACTGATGAGGTCCTGACTGTTCTGATGAATGTTCTGATAGATATGCCTGAAGCAGAAGACATTACATAAGAATACACAATATGGTGAAAAGCAGGCACTCCCTAGCTTTGTAGGCAATGGAAAAATATGGATAAAAGTAGTAGAAAGCTGAGGCATTTGCAGGCACTCTCACCCATGGCAAGTCTGGGGCCACAGATGGGAGGGGATTGAGGAGGTGTTTACTTTCACTCCCTGGCAGTGATGCCCACAGACTCAGAGAAGTGGAGAAACAAGGGTGGGAGAGGAAGCATGATGCTTTCAAGGAGTTTCACTGTTAGCCTTCCTGGCTGTGAACCCACAGCTATGAACTCATGAGCATGATCACAGGACAGTCACAAGATGCTCCCATTCAGGACCTGAGCTCTACCTCTTCATTATGTTTAGGCTGAACCAGATGGTGTCAGGACTTTGGTCTGAAGGGCTGGACCCCATGCAGCAGACTCAAGGCTTAAAAGATCTCCTAGGTGTGGATGACTGCCTCCCTGATAGGTGTTGGTGGTGCACAAGGGCTTCTCAGACACAGAGACCCTCCCTAGTTTCACTAATGGAAGACCTAGTCTGGCATCCTGGGCCTGGCACTCTCTTCCTCAGTACCTTTGGGCTCAGCAAGATGAAGAGAGGCCAGTACCTGTGCCCTTGTGGACATAGTACCTGAGCCTGTGGACATAGTGTGTGAAGCAAAACAGGAGCCACAGCAGTGTGGCAAGTGACTCCTGTCACCTGAATTGTGGCATCTGTGTATGAAGATGGTCTTAGCCTGTCACATCTGTGATGGAAAACCCAGCATTGTGAACTGGAGGGATGGTGGCATCCCCATGAGACTACCAACTTATTTTTACAGCTCTCACATCCTCTCTCTGTCTCTTCCACAGCAGAGAAGGAAAGAGGTTTAAAGGACAAATATCTTCTTGTCTTCGTCAAGAACTGAGATTCACAGACCAAGCATCAGATCCCACGTCACAGACAAGTGTCCACTGACCAGGTCTGTAGAAACATTATTTGCTTCTGTTATTAAAGTGTGCCTACGCAAGTGCCCGAGGGCTCCCCTGATGCTAAATGCTGAAGATGTGTGGCCACAGTGCCTACTGAACTGTTCACACAGACCTGTATTGAAGTGGGAGTGCCTGTGCAAATTGTATGATCTACAGGAGGGCAGCATTGGATTCAGAGAGCAGCCTTATACCAAACCTCTGCCTGAGCAAGATAATGAGCTGAATGCTGGCCCATTTGCTATTCAGCACCAGTGACTCCCTTTATCCTTGAGGGAAATTATTACCTTGTTACCTGGGTGGTCTTGGAAAGATAAAGCCCTTCTCTGTTTCGTAGCCTTCCTGTTACATATCTTTCTGTTTAAATTTAGAAGGGCCTGGGTGCAAATGCTTATCAAGCCTTATATGAAGCAGTAATGGCTTCCAGACCTAATAAATAAAGAAGAATTCAGAGATTATATTGTATGTTCAAAATTGCTTGAAGGCAAGACATACTGCAAGGAGATTCTTGAGAATAAACTCTCAGGTACTTTGATTAGGGAGGCTTGCTCCCTGTTTAACCACATTTCCTTTCCTTCTCTAGGGGAAAAAATCATTACAACCACCTTAATTCTGCCCAGAGCATTCCTTGCTCCTGCATTTTCTTCAGCTCTGTGCCTGGCCAGTTTCTAGAAAAGGAGCTAATTAAGTTGTTGATTTTGTTTAAAGTATGCTTGATGATGTCATGTTTATCCAAAGGCCATCTGCCTTCTCTTAACTGCCTTACTCAAGCCCTTCTGGGGGTTACTGATTTGTGAGTATGGCAATTATTACCTTTCATGTCATTAAAATGCTTGAACAAAAATTAGTTGTTTGGAGGAAGCTGCCTCTCTCTTCACAGCTCAATGCTTAGGAACTGTGCTCTTGTCTCTCCCCTGGACTCGGTCAGAAGAACCATTTTTTTTTCCACTCCTCTGTGGTTTAGCAGGTTCATCCTCTCCCTTTTGCCCCTCTATCACTGCTGCTTGTGGGCACAGTATGCTTTCTTCCCCACCTTGAAAGGAAGAAGATATGATGAGAAAGGTGAAGAGAAAAACCATTTGTGACTGGATGGAAGGAATGGAAGGGAAGGTTGAAGTCCAGGTCCTCAACCTGACCTAAAGACTTGAGGGCATTTCAGTGCTCCAAGTCATGGTGGTCAGCCCAAAGATCTCCTCATCCCTCTTCAGTGCCCACCTCTGTCAGGGTTTCAGCTCTGTGCTTGCTCCTTGGAGCATTTCTCTTCCTAGGGAACCTTGGAGTGAACTGCCTGTATCAGAGCAGCTTAATGAAGATTTTGGGTATGACAGTATGGAATTGAAGACCCCATTTTCTGGCTACGGGGGCTGGAGTAGGTAAGACTGGTGAACAAGATCCTGGTGAACACTGCAAGATTATGACCTGGAGAAAAAAGAAGCAGTGTGGAAATTTCTGGCTTCCCCACTGTGGTCTCTGAGGAGCCTGAAGGTGATCCTTAATTGATGCAACACAGACACCTTTACATGTGCATATAGCAAACATTCAGGTTTGTTGCTGTAACACAAAGCCCAAGACACATCTCATCGCATCTGCCTGTGTTGGGACATGGGATGTAGATGTCTCAGTGGAAATGGGACTTAGTTCCTGTATTGTGTGTGGCTGAGCTGGAGTGAATCGTCCCCACAGCAGCCCTCCTGGTGCTGTGCTTTGCACTGAGAGCTGGAAAGGTGCTGGTCACACCTCTGTGTTGTGGCCACTGCTAGGCAGGGCTTGCACAGCACCAAGGCTGGTTTTCAACATTCCTCCAACACATGTTTGGAGCCCTGCTTCCTAGAAAAGGGGCCTGTCATTGCCTGCTGATGGGAAGTAGAGAATAAATCTTTGTTTTCTTTTGCTTCCATGTACAGCTTTGTTTTGCTTTTCATTAAACTGCCTTTGTCTTAACCCACAAGTTTAATCTTATTTTCTTCCCCCTGGTCCATCTGAGAGGAGGAGTTGGGGGATTGCTAGAGCAGCTTGGTGGGCACTTGATGTCCAGCCAAGGTCAAACGACCATGGTTCTTAAGAGAAAGACAAGACCAGAGCATCACTTTCCTCCTTTGGTTTCTGAGAGGGGCTTGCATGATAGGAGGGGAATGCCCTTTTGGATATCACCGCTTCCTTTTGCTCCAGTACATTCTGCATAAAAAGTAGGAGAGGGCACAGTGCACTGAAGTGTTTTGTAATTTCATCCTCCTCTTCCCTGCAGCTCCCAAGAGCCATTGCAGCCCCAGGCCAGGAGGGCTATTTCAGGCAGGGTGCCGTGCCCCACAGTTGGGATCAGGCTGTGGAGAAGGTCTGGGGGGCATGGCCCCTGCCTGCACCTGTGCACACAGTCGGGTGTGCAAACACACACAAACGCAGGCGCAGAGTTGCGGCCGAGTGAGGAAACACAGAAGGGATCAAGCACTTGGCTCTGCTTGAATGCTTACCCTGGCAACAGGCCAAGGACAGCAACATGTCCACAGGCACCAAGGTCCCTTCTCTGACCCACAATCTACCTTTATTCTACAGGGAAAATTGCACTGTTGCTTCTCTATGTCTAGGACAAGGGTGTCAGTACATTTCCCCAGCGTGGACCTTCCTGGCTCCCCAAGAGAGAGGAATCACCCTTTCTTCCTACTTTCCCCACCCACTTTGCAGGCAGCAGTTCCTTCATCAGAGATGCTCTGTGTCTGAAGGGCTGTTGAAAAGGATGGCTTGGTTTTTGTGTTTTCTTTCCTCTTTGGTCTTGGAAATGAGACTAGCAGCCTGGTGCAGTATCTCTCCCTCCTTCCTTTCCCCCTCCCCTGCTTCAGCCCCTGTGAGGAGGGAGGAAGAGCGTGGGTGGTGGAAGGAGCTGTGGTCCCCAGATGTGTGAATCGTTGACGAGTAGAAATAAAGCACCTCGGACAAACAGCAGAGCAGCTCAGCCGAGAGCCATCGCTTTGGGCTTGCGTCACTGACCTTTTCCTCTTGCCCTTCTCAGTCCTCACCTGACCCTCCCACTGCTTCCCCTGCACTTTGCACTCGAGAGCTCTCTGCACAGTGCTTCAAAGTGGTGAGGAGGGCTGGCACAGGAATGTAAAGGAGGGGGAGAGTGGAAAAAAAAAAAAGCCCTGCAGCAAAAAAAAAAAAAAGGCAGTGCCTGGATGCTCTCTGCATTTCCCCAGAGCTTGGGTCACCACCCTGCAGGACAAGAGAGTCAGGGGCTGAGCCAACACACCACTGTCCCTGCCTGGTCTGAGCATTGCAATGAAGGTGTAGCTGTGCTGTCTCCACAGCCAGCAGGGTTGAGGGAGGAGAAGCAAACCTGTCCTAGAGTCGGGGGAGTGCTTCAGGCTCCGACATATCATGAACAAATGGAATTTCACAAAAACATTTCAAAGCCTTGCAGCCCCAAACTTGAAACGTGGTACAGCTGCAACAGCCTGCATAAGTCTGCTAAAGAGTTGAGCAATACCACCAATATATCTCATGAGAGAAGTGGGAGTCAGGGAAAAGCAAGAGCTTGGGAAGCTTGGGAGGTGTTTTGGACTGTGCATGGAATGGTAATTCCGTGGGTCCTTGCACCAGGAGATCTGCTGGATTGCTGCCTGTGCCTTCGGGGGACAAGACTTAGTTGTCTGGGTAGTCCTTTCTAGTGATCTGTCCCGTTCTGATATTTCAGGGGAAGAGCTAAGGACATGTGGACAAAATAGAGAAGTGTTTGTAGGAGCAAATGGGAGAAATCCATGAACCTAGAAATGCATGTGTGAGGCAAACAGGAGAATGAAGTGAGCCTCAGCCACCTCCTGGAAGATGCTTTGCCCAAACCTTGCTCTAGGACTTTATTATGTCATACACCTGGAGCATAGTCTCCAAGGGACCAGAGCAGTGCAAATGATGTCTGCAGAATGGATATCAGACAGAAGACCTGTTGTCCTCCTTCTTCTCCCCCTGGGCATTTTCTTCCCCTGGCTACCTTGAACCATTACAACTGTCCCCAGTACTAAGCAGGGAGGCTTGGACACATCTCTGCCCTCAGAGTTGCACTGCATTAACTGGGCTCCCCAGCAGTTGAGGCACCTCAGCAGCTTTGATGTTGATGTGAGTCAGTCTCACTTCTCAAAGGCATGGATGCGAGTATGTTAAAGTGAATCAAGAAGCAACCCAGCCCCCTGCATCCCACTCACCCAGGACTGGATTCTCTGACTTCTCAGGTGGATAGGAAGCCCCCTGCTCCTGAGCTTCTCCAACCCAAGAGCTCTCCATTCCACCTCCTCATATTTCAGCCATTGCATTCAGAGACTGGAAATGGTGTGAGGTTTTGCAATAATTCCCAGGTGATTTGTGAGTTAATTGAAACAAACTTAAGAGATGGGACGGTCTGTGGGTTGAAAAACTGTCAGAGGCCTTTGGTTTAAACCTTCTACCCTGGCACTTACTGTGGTATAACTGTGGGGAGAGAGATCACAGAAGGCTTGTGGGAGAAGGGGAAGGCAGGTTGTGAGGTGAGGGAGCTGTGCTTGTACCAAAGAGGCCTGGAGCCTCAGCCCACCTCTACCAACCTCCTGATAGCATCTCTAGAGTGAGCTGGGCTTGCAAAGGGCAACAGTTTCCGTTGGCAGGAAGGTGAGAGATGTCCATATGTGGCTAGTATGTTCCTGTGTATACATCTGTGGGTGTCATAGCAGGGTGCACACCAAGCTGGCCTCTGAAGCCTGGCATGGATCAGCAAATACCCATTTTCCCCACTGTGGCTGGAGGCAGACCATGACACATGAAGAGGTGGAATGATCACTCTTGGCAATGCTGCAGTGCCCCACCATCACGCAGCCATGGGCAGGGTCCACATCCAGCCCTTCAGCCCCAAGGGCAACTCCCAGACAGCAGTGGGAAAGGGAAGGTGAGAAAAAGGAAATCTGGGCCAGGTTCAATCCATTGCTGGCACTGGTTGTTATGCACTGGATGGAGGCAGGTGGAGGCTCTGCTTGCAATGCTAGGCAGAGCTGGCTGTGACAATTCATCACACCCTCTTTTTCCCTGGACTCTGGGAGATAAATAAGGCTGAGGTGTGAGTGAAGCAGGATGTCTGGGTGGTTTGGTAGGGGAGGAGGGAGAGCAGGCTGGAGAGGAAACTTGCCATAGTATGGTGCAGCAGGTCCTGAATGATGCGCAAATCCCTGATGTGGGACAGACTTTGCATTGTAGCTGGCAGGCTACAATGTCAAGGCTCAAGGGGCTGCCAAAGAGCTTTTTTATGGCTGCTTGACCTGTAAGAGTCAGGAGAATTGCAAATCCAGGTACTGCTCTCCGTGGTGCTTTGGGTGCAGGCACATCCACATCTGCCCATCTGAGTGCCCCCAGTAGGGTCAAAGGTCTCCTTTTATATTTCTTTTCTTGCCCTGATTCTCTCTTACCCTTTCTGACAGTTGTCACAGGACAAGGAGACATTGCAGGGCCTTCAGCTGTACCTGACATGCTCTTTCTTCCCCAGAGAAAGCACTGCATCCTGCCCTTTGCCTCCTCTCTCCCCTTCCCCGTTCTTACCTGCGAGACATCAACCCGCAGGAAGACAATTTACAGGGACAGCCCTTTGACAGGTACTTTGAACAAGCCTGATACATGGTTGCAGAGCCCATTGCAGCAGATCTTGGACCTGTCTTTCAGGGGAAAAGAAAGGAATGGCCTCAGGGACAGTGCTGAAGCAACTCCTTGCTTTGCCCAGGAGAGAGGAACTGGCAGTGACCAGCCCCGGGCTCACATACCACAGGGTGTCCCATTGCATGGAAAAGGACCTAGACCCAGTGTGAATGAAGTGAGTCTTGTGGCCTTCAGGGCGTGTCTGCACCCACTGGCAGGAAAATCAGGGCTGGTCTGGCCCAGTCTAGCCCTCATTCCTTCAACAGCATTGCAGGATCCATCTTACCTGAGCTGAGTCTCACCTACAGCAACTCTCCAGTTGGGCATCCATGGTGTGATTGCTGGCACCAGCTACAGGCTCTGCCTGTCATCATCTTTACACTCAATGGGCTAAGGCTGAAGGGACTCTCCAGGTGGCATTTTCCTCTCCAAGCAGGCAGACTGAAGGACTGAAACACAGTAAACTATTCTAGAAGATCTGGCCTCACATTTCCGCTCCTCCCTCACTCTTCACCTTTTCTAAGTGTGATAAAGTCACCTGCAATCTACCAGCATCTCACCTCAAGGGCTCAGGGACATAAACAAGCTGAAGCCTGACACTTCCTGAGGACGCATTTCTACCTGCTTCCTCAAACGTAAATTAAACATGTAACAAAGGCTGAGCTCTGACCTGTTGAGAGTATTTCATTTGCTAGAATATGTACAGCCCTGGCCCTGGGCCAGACACAGGACCAAAGAAGCTCGTAAGGAAACATATAATTCTGTTTTCCAACCCTCGACAAACAAAGCATCTGGTACATGTCCAACCACAGGAGAAGCTAAATGAAGGTGAATTAAATTCAAGTCAGAAGGTTCATATGGCCATCTCCTCTTGTTTTCTTGTCTTTTCCTTCAGATCAGCAGGACTCCCCTCAATCCAAACCCCAAAGATAGTAAAAAAACCCACACTCACCTCTTTTACTTGCACTGAGATCTCCAAGTGGCATTTCCTCATCCTTAGGACTCTAACCCTCCTAGATCTTCCACTTAAGTCTCCACTCCCCCCTCATGTCTCCCCATTTCTACCAAGGGACATTTTTTTCCCTAAGGCTTTTTTTCAAGCCTTTCTCATCATACACAGGTCTTCCAAAACTATGTGTTCAGCTTAACTCTGGAACCACCACCCCCAGTTGTGTTAGCCAGCACAACTGTCTAGTCAACAGTTGAACGTGCCTCTCACATCTTCCTATCTCACATCTTCCATCTCACTACTTTCCGACTTTCACCACTTGGCAGAGAAGAGAGCAGCACCACAGGGAAAACACAAATACTTGCTAAGTACTTGATACCTGATCTGCTAAAAATTTCACAAGGGGTCTAATCCCTCTTAAGAGAACTCCAGCATTAGCACAGTCTTCCTCAATATAACTAATTAAGTACTTGAAGCCTAATCCTAAACCCCTTCATATTGTCTTTGCTTTTTTTTTTTTTTATAATTTCCAAAGACTCCTTCCTTGAATTTGCTTTAAACTTTTCCAGCAAAGAGGAGAAGGTTGTCATAATTAGAAGTGTTCAAGCAGTAAGTATCTTTAAGGTAGTGGTTCCCCACAAAGGAAACAAACAGAACATTGCCAAGGATTGCCCAGTGAAGTTCCAGAGATGAGTTAGACTGTACCTGTCTCTTTCAGGTCAGAGTCTTTTCCATCACAACATTCAGCAGCAGTGCTGAAAGAATAAGCTGGGAGGAAACAGCAGATATAAGTGCAAAACAACCAGGGGAAAAATTTTAATACCACTGAAAAAAAGAAAAAAAAAAAGTAAAAATAATATATATATATAAAAGTTCTTGGAATTTGTTTAGGTTTGTAACATAAAGCACCATTAATTCCACAGTACATTGCAACTCAGCCTACACCTTCCAGAAAGCACCCAATAGTCAGATTTAGCACCAAGGGATTGCCATCTTCTTTAGCACCAAGAAGCCCACTAGACACATCCTTTGGTCACCCTGCCCTCCTCTCTCATGAATAAGGTACTATCCAGCTGCTCATGGGTAGCACATGAAACCTATCAGTGGCATTCCAACACCAAATAGAAAAAGAGGAAGAAGGAAGCTTGTTTCTGGAGATACTCAGTGTTAGAGAGGCTTGCTTCTCTTCAGGGAGACGCAGGGGCACCACACACTGTAAATATACAATATCTGGGTTTGCAGCCTGTTGAGGAAGGGAGAAAGGGATTTGGTCCTGAGCATCCCCTTCAGCATGCTGCTTTCTCTCTACTACATGAAATTCTGTCTCTGGACAATTCCACACACTTGACCTGTTAAGGGAGGGGAAGAAACTCACAATGTCCTTTAGTTCCCATGATCCCATGTTTCCCTGGGAAAAACCCAGTTGTGTCTCGGTGAAACCTTGTTTTTATACCCAGTGCCTCAGTGATAGTCATGGGGAGGATCCAGGGCAGAAAGTGCCTGAAACTCATTCCAGTCTGAATGGCTTCCTTAGCAAAGTACAGAGAGTAAGTAAACAGGCCATGAGAGAATATGTCCTGCAATTCTCTCTCAAGTTCATTTTTAATATTTAGCCTGAGTTCCTGGGTCTTTGCCATCCTGAGCTGAGTGTACCAGACCTGGTCCTGTATAATAATGCATTTCTCCTATGGGAGAGCTCTGGTAGTCCCAGGTGCTATAGGCAGAGACCGTGGCTAATTGTGAGACCACAGAAGCTAAACAAGTCAAAAGACTTCATTATCAGTAATGGGCAGAGGAGAAATACAGTTTCTCCTGCTTGTCCTGTCCTGAGACTCAAAAAAGACAGAACTGCTGTTTGCAGGAGCATCTCAACATGTGGAAGTAGGATTCCCAAAGTGCTGAGTCAGCCTCATCCACACCCCCTAGGACTGTAGCAATCCCAGATGTGTGTGTGGTGTGAGACCAATACAAATGGTACTAGAAAACCCTACCACTGGCATTCCTTTCCCACTGCAACCTGGCAAGAAGAACAAGGATTTGTTTTAGCCACATGCTTTTCTCAGTTGCTTTGATAAGATTGCCAGAAAAGGTCACAGAGCATGTGGCAGGGAAGCTCTTAACTCTGGGGCAAGGTGCTGTAGTCTCACCTCTATCTCTTTTTCCATCACAGAGGCAAGGAGGTGTCAACCTGACCAGCTTTGGAACTGATTTAACTGCAATTACCCTTACAGTCTCTAGCTTAGGTCCTGAAACAGCAATCATTCAATACCGATGTGGGAGAACCACCTTCAGGAGGACAATGTAATGGCACACAGGAGCCAGGGCCTGACTCTGCCCTCAGAGAGTGAGGGATGACTGCTCATACCAATGGAAGGGCACAGGTGCACCTCTGTGAAAGCAGAGAGCAGATTTGGGTTCACTGTGTGGACTAGCTTCCCACAGCTGGGTAACTAAGATCAAGTAGCACCCCAGGGAGGTTCGAGAGGCAGCTTCAGTAGGGTTGTCTCTCTCTCTCTCTCATTCTGTACTTATTTTGTGTAATGGGAATAGAGTTGCGGGCTCTGCTGATTCAACAGCAGATGTCTCTGAAAGGTCTGGCTGTATCAGGCTCTTCATCTCTTTGAAGAGCTAGAGCTGACATAGAGGAGGACAAATGCCTAGATGTTACAGCCAGCCTGGACTCAGTGACTCAGAAGGCTGTCTAAGGAAAGCTAATCACATACTTCAGAAGGCAAATAGTCCCCTTTTTGGAAAGACAGTGTTGTCTCTCACTGCTTCTACATCTTCCTTGTGCTACAGGAGGCCATCAGATCCCAGCCAGCATTCCAGACTACAGGTGTGAGAGGTGACATTAAGGTCGTGTTGCAGGCTGCAAAACTGGCATGTCTAGTTGGGATGGACAAGAGCCAGGATGTACCCGGTCAGTGGGGACTTTCTAGCCCTTTCTATGGAAGTCCTTTATTTACAAAGTCCCAAGAAGGGACATATGCCCAGGAGCAGCATTTTAGCTTTCCTCCTGCTCTAGGACCTTAAATGCCAGACACAGCTCACTGGCAGATTTAGAAGCAGCCAATAACCTAAGTTGGAGTCATAATATGAGGGAGTAAGAGATGGTAGTATCATGCTGTAAGTGGACAGATACAGCCCTGGCTACAAGAGAGCATGAGGTGGGAGCCAGTGCAGCAAGTTTCACACTTAGCGCCTGAGACTTGACAGGCCCATTTCCAAGTGATTTGCAGTGGTTGCGGGCAGTAAAGAGAGAGAGGAAGAAGAAAGAGACCCCAAGGAGGAGGAGAAGCAGTTACTCAAGGCTGGGCTTGACCAGATACCCACTGAAAGTGATGTACACATCAACATCATCACTGTAAATGGCATTCTCCCGCTCCCGCTTGTAGAGCCTCACCCAGATCTCATCATTTTCCTGAAGCTCTAGCATGAGGCTCTGGCTCTGCATGATGCTGCGATCACTGGGTTGTGCATACAAGATGACTGCCTCTTCTTCATTGTGCATGATGTGCATGTAGGTCTCCTTGAAGTTCCAAGTGTGGACGTTGAGGTTGAAATAGTAAAGTCCACCCACATAGCAGTAGAATTTGCCATTAAACATGTCGAAGTGGCTGTAGAGGTTGACAAAGACAGTGTCGAAGATCAAGACCTGGTAGCCCTCGCTGCTGTGCAGTGCTTTCTTGCGACCCACAGAGAATGCAGCGTACTGATGCTTGCAGGGCTCTCCTGCTGTGCCCATCTGTCCTTTACTGCCTTTCTGGCCCTGGGCACCCCGCTCACCTCGTGGTCCTTCTTTGCCCCATTTTCCTGGCATCCCAGGCTCTCCCCGGTCTCCTTTCTCTCCTACAAGAGGAAGCAGAGAACATCTCCCATGTGATAGCAGAAACAGAGGTGAAAGTAGAGGTGATGAAGCCTAGTGATGAGGCAGAGGATTTCTCAAGGAAGAGGCAATGCCAGAAGAAGGAAAGCTTCTGAGGGTGACATTGTGCTTCATGGGAAAGGAGTTAGGAGAGCTCTGGGCATCACTGGGGTCTCCTATGAACCCTATGCTAACCACACAATATGGCCTTGATGGAGGCACTAGGACCTGTCCCTGGGAGACTTCAGCCTGGGAGGGAGCCCAGAAGACCAAAGTACCACTGGGGCTCATGACTGCTTCCTCCACACTCCTTTACCTTCACCACAACCTCTGCCCTCTTACACACCTCTTCTATGACCCGATTAGCCACATAGTGTGCACACTGCTGTGGTTGTAGGCTGAAAAAAGTGAAGAAGAAGTAATTCCTATGCAAACCTATAACTAGAGAGGGACAATGAGGTGAGTCAGAGGGAAAAGATACAAGCTGGACTTGTTGAATGGTGCAGTGCAAATTAGTGGACTGGTACTTTGACCATATTGGCATCCTTTGGTCATCCTGTATAATTACTACTGCAGTTCTACTGTGGGGTTTGTGCACTGTGTGTCACATACTTGGATTGGTATCAATACAGAGAGAGTGGCACCGGAACCTACTTCGTGTATAGAGAGATGAGAGTCAAAGCATCCTCTATCACAAGTTCATGTTAAATTCGTGCCTTGTTCTTTTCCTCCTTTCCATCCCCAGCATGGTAATTCAGGTCCCCCTGCAACACCTCATGCTAGTTCAGACATCTATCTGCCCCAGACACACACACTTCTGAGCTTTGATGGATTGAAGCTATTTCACTTTAGCCTGAAGAAGACTCTTTAGCCTGGAGGACACTGAGGGGGGACCTCATCAATGTCTATAAATATGTTAAAGGTGAGTGTAGGGAGGATGGAGCCAGACTCTTCTCAA
>JANHGL010006578.1:0-22615 GCA_024611195.1 Ceyx melanurus
AAAGTATTTATATACATATATTATATATAAATATAGTGGGAAAGTTTCCCTACTGAGCTTGCTGTGAAGAGAAGGGTGAAGGTGCAGTAACTGCTATCCAAGCAACATTTTCCTGAAACAGTTGGCAACCGACCCCCCCGAGGCGCAGCACCCAGAGGGCTGCCATGGACCGGGGAACACCTTGGTGTGGGCGGCAGCGCTGTGAGTTCCCCGAGCGGGTTTTGCTTTCGCCGGATCGATACTGTGAATGGAGCAGCGTCCCCACAGCCCGCAGCACGTCCTGCTTTGCTGAGTCGCTGCTTCCATTGGCCCGGGGAAATCCCTGAAACTGCTCCCTTCCTACCGTAACTAGGCTGGTCTGAAAACCAAGCTTGTGAAAGTTTTTATTTTTTCCTCTTTTATGTTCGTTTGTTTTGGGGGGGTTTTTTTGGGTTTTGTTTTTCTTGTTTGGTTTTGGTTTTTGTTTGTGCAGAGGTTGCCACTGTATAAACGATCGTTTCTGATTGCATGCAATAGAGCCAATGTTCTTGCCCGGGCCTCACTGAGGTGAAGTTTATAGCTTGTAGCTAGAGTCAGTATAAGGTATGGTAGTGGGAATCATTTTAATATTATTTCTGTACATGTAATGGATGTGTATGTGTATGTATGTGTGGGAATCATGGTGTCTAATGTTTTCTTGAACGATGCTGAAAGCAGTTCAGGCCCATCCGCACTAGAAGATGGAACCAGCTCAGAAGGAATTGTTTATTAAACTTTTCTTTCAGTGGTTGACTTCCTCGGTGCAGATAAGGCCAGAGTTCAAGAAAAATGGGGGTGGAGGTTGTATGTGGTGTGGAAAAACCTCATGTGAATTTTCCAGCAGTGGCAGAGCTGCTTTCCGTGACAGAGCGATGCTGCCGCGCGTCGCCTCTCCCCTGGCAGCCCGTGTAGCTCTTCACAGTTGCACCAAAGCTGTGGAGAATCAGATGCCAACTTTCCGAGTGTGAATGCTTCTGTGATGGGTTGAGGCACAGCTTTGCATTTCCATGTCTAGCTGCAGCTTTCTCCCCTCTGCCAAAACTGTGATTTCAACTGTGATTTAAGGAGGACGTGAAGAGAACTCTGTTGTATTTTAATACCTCTGTACGTAACATTTCTGTCCGCTTCAGAGTTAAGGCTACTAACCCGTTCGTTTGCTTGCCTCGGGCAACAGGAGGAACACCCTCTATTCCTTCAGTTGTCTTTCTTGGAGGGGACACACATTTCTTAGTTCTTTGCTGTGGCAGAGAAACCTTCCAACTGTGAAGTGTTGCAGTTATTTCACAGAGCCCGCAGAAAGCCCCAGTGCCAAGTCCCAGTGGCATGGCCGTGACAGTTGCTGTGGCCAATTCCCTGCTGCTGCTGCTGCTACTGCCAGGCTCCCTGTGAATAGATGTGAAAGTAACGAGAGTTGCATTAATACTGTGCTGCTGCTCCGGGGAAAAGCTAAACCTCTTCCTCTCGGGAGGATGACCCTGAGGGAGGAGAAGGCAGGAGGCCTTCTTGCTCTCTTGCAGTGAGAGTATGTGAAAGCAAACCATGCTGTATTTACAGCAGCTTGATAGAGAGGGATGAATGAGGAGGCTTTAAAAAATGTGAATTTATAACAAGAGGCTGAGAACACACTTAGAGCTATATCATAAGATCCAGGGATATCAGCCTGGTAGGAGTCAGAGCAGCCGATGCAGATGGACAATCCCTCACTTGTCCTCCCAGCATTCTCTGGCCGTCGGATTCAGTCCCTTGCCTTACCTACTACTTCTCTACAATATTTTCAAGCTGTGATCTGTATAATTTCACTTTCAGAAGTTTGGGTGGCTGAAGGGCAGGAAGAATAGAAAGCATTTTGTGTCTCTGCTGCTGTTTTAAATCCAGCAGAGGTGTGTAGCAACTGACTTTCCATCTGACAGCCCTTCAGAGCTGGAATTGCACTTGGAACAAGCTGTGCTCTTGCTGAGAAGCGTAGCAGGGCAGGCTTGGTGGGGAGGGCACTGAGCCAGGATTTCAGTCCTTTGTGAGAGCAAGGCTGAAATAAATGGACAGGACAGATCTCCCTGCTTGTCCTGCTCTTGTTTTGAAACAGCAAGCTGACTTTGTTTTCCAGGGCAGGCTGTCCCAAGCCTCTAGGCAGTAGTAACTGCACTTAAAAGGGTGATGCCCAGTTCAGTAAATGATGCAGTCTTCGAGCAGAGTCCTGCTGCCTTCAGGTGATTCAACCCTAATGATGCTGTTGCAAGAGAAGAATTGTAGCTTTTATTTGCTGCTGACACCTCTTCTGCAGAATCCCACATATAAATAGAAAACAAGCTAAAAAGGTGCAGTTTATTTGGGTGGAAGGTAGCTTGTGAGATAGACTGGGTCATGCATCTGTAAAACCAGCAAAAGTTAACACCCCTTAAACTTATTATTTACACTCTGTAAGTTTTTCCTTTCTGATCCATGACCTGCCTGCCCAAGGTAAAGGATGAAAAGTAATTGGCTTAAGTTGTGCCAGGGGAGGTTTAGATTGGACATTAGAAAAAAAATTTTACACTGAAAGAGGTGTGAGGCATTGGGACAGACTGCCCGGGGAGGTGGTGGTGTCACTGTTCTTGGAGGCATTCAACAACCATGTGGATCCCATGCTTCAGGACATGGTTTAGTGGTCATGATAATTTTAGATGGATGGTTGGACCAGATGATCTTGGGGGTCTTCTCCAAGCAGTGGTTCTGTGAATTGAGCCGTACCAGCATCCTGCAGTGTTTCTGCAGATCAGTGACACCAGATGCTGTTCTTGCTCTACCGGAAATATTTTGGGGATGGGAGAAGTCACAGAACTGTAATTCAGGAAACTTCTAATTTTTGTCAGGGTTTGGGCTTCGAGTGTCCCCTGGGAGCCGAGCCCATAACCAGGAGTGCAGTCAGCAAGTTGGGTCTTTGGAGGGAGCTGCCGCTGGGCGCCAGCATAGCCCCATCCGGCGATAGCGATTGTCTTGGAGATGAGTAGGGCTCCTGCCACGAGGTGAGATCCATGCACAGAGCCTTGGCATCTTCAGTGGAAGCTCCTAAAGAGGAGCTAAGTATCTTTATTTTAATCATTGTCATTCAAAGGATATTTTAATATAAAATACATACATATAAATGTGTATGTACATTTATATATATATATTTGTAACCAAATGAAAGCTAGAACTATGCAAACACTACTGGCTGCTGCTTGAAACTAATGTCTACGAGAACTAGAGTAGATTTGGAGTAGATTCATTGAGGTTTCTTGTTTTTTAGGTTTTTAAATAAAATGCAGCAGACCAAAGTTTTGCTGCAGTTAGTCTTACTAGAAACTTAGGTTATTTCTAACCTGGAACCCACTCGAGTGGGTTGTAAAATTACCTGAAGAGTCCTACCATCTCAAAAATATTTCCACTTGCCTTGGAATTATTGCTGAAGGGCTTTCTTTTGTGGAACATAGGAACACATGGAGGCTGGGACTGGGAGAGATTGGATGGGCAGTCAGAAGTGAAGTAGAATTGACAAGGACTGGGACATAGGACTGAGTTGGCTTCAAGGAATTTTCCTGCTCGTGAAGATGCCTATCTCTGGGATGGAGGCAGCAATCAGAGCATCACTGGGCTTGAGGTACCACTGGAGGTATCAGAAGTCTTCCTACTGTATCTGCTGGTACCTGAGTTTAGTCTGCTGGGAGAAATTCCATGCAGTTTCTACCCTTTCTTTGTGTCAGATCTGATCTTTGCTTTTAGGCTTAACTACAGTAGATCTGACTGTAACCTTTAGTGACCTTTGACTTCTTACTCACGGGGACTGTAGAAAATTCAGGTTTCCTATAACGTTATCCTCATCCCAACTGTGAACATGTTACTACTGCTTCTTATAATTTATTGTCTTTCTGTTCCTGAACGTCTGTATGATCCAGCTGTTCACCAGCACCACCTTCCAGTGCTTCATTAGCTTTTATGCACAGGGAATTGTTGCAATGGATAAGTTGACCATGCTAGTTGGAAGAGTAGAAGCCTTTGGAGAATGACTTTTGCTTCCTCTAGCTGTCATTAGGGAGTGCACACACACATACTTGTATATACATATATATGTATACATATATAAAGTGTTTCAATATAAACTCATTTAGCATTATTCTTATTTAATTTATATTTTAATCCAGTTGTAAACCAAAGTATTACAGCTTGTGAAATGATGCATCGTGGAAATAGGAGGAACCTTTTTAGATGAGAACTCTGAAAGGTCTTTGTGGATACGAATAAGACTTAAGAGCTTGTCCTGCTGAAATCCTAGAGATTTGCAGCCTTGGAGGGGTTTAAGACTTACTGGGGAGGCAGTGTGGGTTCCCGTTTTAAATAGCTCTTGTGGTGGTGTTTTGAGATAACTTGGTACGGAGGAATCGCTAAGTGGGGTGTCTGAAGGAGGAGAGGCGTGTGTTTAAAGTGACGAGGGCGATGTCAGGGGGCACCGTTTGCTCCTGGTGTCTCTGCTCCCCGATCTGGCCCGAGGTGTACTGTGTTCAGCTCTGGACAGCTCAGTACTGCCTTGTTGAGCCACCCGGCAGGGAACTGGCGGGTCGATGGTGTGGTGAGTGCACTGAAAGCACCACTCAGCAGCTTTTTCTGCTGCTGGACTTTTCCAGCACAATCCCTTTAGAGTCTGTGCTACCCTGCTGGTCACAAAACCTGGGGCTTCTGCCCTGCCTCCTGAATTGGGATGCTTTAAGGAAGCAAGAGGACTTGCCTACTAGAATGCCTCGAGGAGATCCCCTGCAAGGGAAAACGAGGCAGGAATGTAGGTGCAGGTTTGCTGTATATGCTGTAACGTCGATCTAGAGTGACTCCCTCTGGTCCTCTACCTGACCCCTTCCTTTTACATGCAGGGTGTAAAAGGTGAATGCCCACAAACACATGTAGAAAAGCTGGGACAGGCTGTGTCAGTGCTGGCACTGCTTCTGCCTGCATCCCCTGGGGCTTGCTGCTTCTTGCTGTGCCACCTAACAAGGGTTGGAGCTGAGAGGTGTTTGTTGAGATGGAGTATGGTTGCAACTGGACCAGGTGCTCCTGGGCAGGGCTCCATGCCTTCTGACTTGGGAATTGTAGTGGTTTTCATGGTACTTAATGGTTTTGTAGGCAAATAAGTACATCCTGGCCAGCTCAGAAACAAAAAGGGAGAAGACAGCAAATCAGACTGTAGTGTGGCACGACTGGGAG
Organism: Ceyx melanurus; assembly: GCA_024611195.1. Taxonomy (NCBI): domain Eukaryota; kingdom Metazoa; phylum Chordata; class Aves; order Coraciiformes; family Alcedinidae; genus Ceyx; species Ceyx melanurus. The sequence continues at coordinate 5,227 of JANHGL010006578.1, forward strand.
CTAGAGAGGGGAAGCCACAGAAATAGCCACAGATGTACTTAGGATCAAATGTATAGCTTTAGAAACCCAGCCATTGCTATTTACTGATGTCTAGAGGTGGCTGGGTTGTTTTTGTTTTTGTTTTTTTTCTCTTTACTTCTATGGAGATGAGTGCTCTGCTGTTACCAACAGGAAGAAAAAGTGGGTTCACAGTTAAAATCTTGCTGACTCTTCTGTTCAGGGGAGTATCTACCTTTCCAGGGGATTAGCAAACACTAAGAACAAATTTGCCTCTTAACTATGTCCCATGGGCTTGGCAGCAGCTCCACTTGCTCTTGCTCATCTGTTCAGCCTGCACACAAGAGTCTCTTTTTAAGGAAGGTCTCCCTGCATCCCTTATACTGAGCAGGATGATGCTCCACCTCTCACACAGATCTGCCAGCCACATGCAGGATAATGTTCATCTACTAGATGTCAAATATAGGAAGACTGTAAGCTATTTGATTTGTAATAGTAGTTCCTGAGTACTGTGGGTTGAGCACAAGCTCCCTGCACTACTAGCATGTAGAAACATCATCCACCACATCAAATTCCTTGTGATTGAGTCATCCTGTAAAATAACCTCAGTGCAAAGGTGCTTCTTCAGGCAGCTCTCAGGAGAGACTGGTCTGGTACCAGCAGCAGATCCCATCTGAGGTACCTTAGACCAAGGCTGCTATTGGGATAAAAAGAGTTGAGACATTTGGCTGTACTGTCATTTTTTGTTCAAGTAACTTTCAATTACATATGTATTTTATTGTTTTACAAAAGGGTAGCCCTTCCTTCTGAAAATTTCCTGAGTTGATTATTAAGTAGCACTAGCATCAGGGTGCAGCACCCAGTAACTCCCTGGTGTTTAGTGGGCTGATGATGCTCTGTAAACTGGAGGCAGTGGTGACTGCAGCTGTCTGGCTTTCTCTAGAATATTTCTGATGGCTTTTGGACCCAGACCAAAAATGCTTCTTTTTGTTTTAAAGCTTTAATTCTTTTTGTGGAAGTGTTGAAAAATCTTAGATCCTCCCCCCCTGTTATTCTTATGTTCTGTTTAGTTAAATTCTCATCCAGCATTGGTTTGTAATCTATAAGAATGATTTCTACAACCTCTACGGGTCAGGCTTTCTAGGACTTTGCAGATATCAGAAGGTTTAAACCTGTGGCTGTAGGAGGTGACATTTGTAACGTGGTTTTTATAGTGCCATAGATGTTGGGAGGGATGAGGAAGGGTCACTGCGTTGAGCTGGGCTCTGTCATGCTGTGGATCCAGTCACTGGGCAGCAGTGCCTGCTTGCTGGACATGAGCTTGAAGGTGCAGGTGGGATTATCTTTGTGTGTTTTCCTCATGGCTTACCACAGGGCAGTGCACAGCAGAGCCTGCTGCCTTCAGCTGCAGGAGCACAGCCAGGGCTGAAGCCACAGCTTCATGGTTGTCAGGAGCCTGCATGGGAACTGCAGGAGGGGAATCATGCACCTTGAGAATGAAAAAGTAGTTGGACTTGTCAAAGGCTTTTATGGAGGAGGAGTTAAACCTGCTTTTGGCAGGGTGGTGGAGCAGGCCTGTGGGTCTTGGCTGTTAACATATGCTCAGACCCTTGTTTTTGCAGGGTGAGATGGGCCATGTCAGAGATTTGGGCAAGGAAAGTGGTACTGCTTGAACCCCACATTCTCATTCCAGGTTTCTGTCGAGAACCACAACAAGTAGGTCAATGCCACCACTGGGTGGAGAGGGGAGTTCTGTAGCACCATGTTAGGTGGTTGTGTGTATGTTACACACAGGGATGCTGGCAGCACTGTGCCAGAGACACCCCAGGGTGACAGGCAGCTGTAGGAGGATGGTGTGGTGTTACCCAAAAGTGGTTTTAGCTGGGGACAGACAGCTCAAGACCTGGTCTTAGCACCAAGGGAGGTGACTCGTGGGTGGTTTTCTTCTTTGCTGGAAGTTACCGTGTCTGCTGGAAAAAAAAATGCATGTGGAAGCCTGGGGTAATTCTTGCTAGGAAACCAGTTCCATTCTGCTTATATTCCAGCAGTAAAATAATAAACAGAATAATTATTTTTTGTTAAAAAATATAGTGTGTTAATTCTAATCTGGTGACTGTGACCTGCTGACATCATTGAGCATGTGACTTGCATCACACCTCTTACAAAGCTGTTTGTCTTCCCAGTGCTTCCCTTTCCCTGTGTGCTGCTGAGCACTGTAAAGTGTTCAGCCCTCAAAGCAATTGCAGACAGCAGCACTTCCACTGCACAGCCAGTTTGCTCACATGAGACAGGTTCTTTAGATAGCCAGGGACACACCATCTGGTTCTTCCAAGCCTGAGCTGTTTGGTGTAGCTGGGAGGAGATCTGCAAAGTGCAAACAGAAACAGTGAGGAAAGGAGGTTGGCTCAGCAGGGAGGAGGAGACATCTGAAATATGAAGAGGGCTCATCTGTTTTCAGCACTGGCTGGGGCTGCTGGCACTGGAGACCAACAGGAGGTTGGGTAGAACAGGTGACATGACAGCAAAGTGGTGTTGGGAAGTAGGGTGCATTTGTGTCTAGCACGTTGTGGATTCTGTAGGCAGGGAAATGCCAGATTCAGAACCTGTGTGTGTCCAGGTGCAGGCAGGAGAAAAGCTGCTGCACTGGGAGACAGGTGTGCAAAGTCACCACTACCTTGTCCTACAATGTTAGAGCTGAGCATTGCCAGCCTTTTCCGTCCTGGAGCTGAGAATGCTAACAAAGGGAAACACAGTTCCTACTGGAGGCAAATTTGCTGTGCAGATTTCAGAAACCTACCTTGGAAGGAGCTGAAGGGTGGAAATAGGTAGCACCAGACAGATTTTGAGTGCCATTTTCTGAATGTCAGGTTTTCTAGCAAGTGTTTAAGCTGCTGAAGGCTGAGGTTTGCTTTTGTTTCAGTACCCCCTCCTTCACCAATGTCTTGTCTTCTATTGAAAGCAGCCAGAGGGAGGGTGCAGAGAAAATGGAGCCAGAATCTGCTCAGAGTTGCATGATAGAAGGAGGAGCAGCAATAGGCAGACTTTGAATCATTTTAGGTATTCTAAGGCATTTCACTGTGAGTGTAGCCAAACACTATTGGAACAGATTGTCCACAGAGACTGTGAAATCTCCATTCTGGGAGATGTGCACATTTGACCAGCAAGGACCCCAAGCAACCCTGCTGGAAGTCAGCCCTGCATTGAGGGGGGAGGCAGGATAGATACCCAGAGACCTCTCTCCCACCTTCCTTAGTCTGGGCTTCTCTCCCCCTCCCCTGGAATATTATATATTGCCCCATCACATCATCCAAAACAAGGGAGAGAGCTTTTCATCCTCCCAGTGCATCTCCAGTTACAAATATCTTGTCTGACCCAGTCTGTGGAGAATTTCAGCCGCTCTCCATGTAAGACTGCAGCCTCCAGGTTCCCGTTGCCATTAGACTATGCCAAGCTGTATTTTTGTTACTGTTTTTTATTTTTACTATTATCATGTTAAAATGGGCAACCTTAATGGGCTTCCTAGTTCATATCAGTTAAGCTTTTAAAACTTATTCAGGTATCTCTTAAATACTGCTGTGTAAATTCCTTGTTTAATCTGACATAATCTAATTTATTATTTCACTGCAGTTATCTAAGGCAGTAGTTCAGAAAAAACCCCAGTGCATTATTTTTTTTTCAGCCTGTCAGTTATGTTCAGCCTCCAGCTTTACTGGGTTTTGTCAATGTATTTACCCTTCTCCCCTTCACATCTATGGTTTAATGTCTTCATTATTTTTATATTGCAGTGAAGCCTATTTATTTAAACCTTCCTGTTACCTTTGCAGTCGGACCCAATACCATTGGCTATGAAACTGTGAAACTAATTAGAAATAAAAAAATAAGCAAGATTGGTTTGTTTTACTGCTGGTTGTAAATCACAGAAAGTAGCAGCATAAAAGGAGAAAAAAAGAAACTGAAATAACAGTCTGGGGTGAGGAGAGCAATCGCAAAACTACAGTCGAGAAACTTCTTGAATATAAGTTTTAACTTGGTATTACTTCACTGGTTCCCCATTTGGTCAAGTTTAAAAGCTGTTTCTTGAGACCAAGAGGTTTGTCTGGGGTCTGGTCCGCACCCAGGGCATTGGTTTGATTGGGGAGCTTGTGCTCCTATGATGTTAATTGCTCAGAGTTTACATGCCTAAGGAAACTGGATTACTGTGAAGCTTTTATTTAACACTTCATTGCATGTAAATTGGTAACTGAACACAATTCTTGGCTTAGAGAGGCGAGGGGCAGCGAGAAGGAGGAAGGTGCAGTGTCACCGAAGGCTGACAGCTGCTGCTTCCACTAACTAAAGGTGAAGGCTGCAGTTCTGCCTTGTGGCACAAGGTGTGAAGCCTCGTCACCCTGCAGCCGTCCCCTGCCCTCGGGTGCTTTCTGGTGGCTGCACCCCTATCAGAATCCAGGTGAATTAGTCCTAGGTCTGTTCCCAGTGAGAACACGGAGATATTTGTTAGTAGAGGCTGAGGGCAAAGTGGATCTCTGCTGGAGGTGTAGGGACTGTGGTAAGCAGGGACTTCTCTCATGTGGTAGGAGGTTTCCTAAGCCAGGGTTCTGTTGATGATGGAAGCAGCCCAGGCAGGACTGTGGGTGAATTTGGACCAGAGAGCAGAAGTTTGTCACACCCTTTGCTGATTCCTTTTGGCTCCTCCAAAGCGCTTCCCTGAGCACAAAGCTGCCGTGCTCCAGCTCCCAGGGCTGTGCTGTGACGGCACAGCGACAGGCAGAAGGGTTTTGAAGCGAAAGGGGAGCGCCCTCATTCCAGTAACTCATGTGCCCTTTGTGTTCATGTAGGTAAAACTCGCTGGTGGCTGGGACAGGCCCAGGGTTGTGAGAATAATGTCTCTTGGTGGCAAAACAGGGACTTTGCTGAATAAGCTCTTTTAGAAACGGAGTTGGGAAGAGAGTAGCAGAGAGCCCTGTGTTCTGGCGGTAACGCGCTCCTCACCTCACGCCCCACGCCAGCATGAGGGCAAGAGAAGACTGTATCAGAGTTTAGTTGACAGAAACAATAGCAGATTATTCAAAGTACTGCTTTTGTCTGAAAAGGGAAGGGATTTCCCCTAAGCTTTTACTGTCTTAAACACTAGCTGAAGCTCCCAGTTGTCTGTGACACTGCCCTCTGCCCCTCCTTTCCCCAGTGTCACCCCCTCTTTCCTGTACAACACTGTGAATATGACACCAGTAGCAATGTTTGACATTTCCATTCCACTGCTCAGAGCACGAAATGCTGCCCTGTGCTGACACAGTGACTGTAGCAGATGAGCTGTGACTGAGCACCCTGTTCAGCTGAACAGAAAGCCCCAAAGAGGGGTTGAGGCCTGAGTGCTTCCTTGCAGGGCAGGGGAAGAGCCTTGTAATAAGAGTTAACAACCTAAGTGGCTTCAGATAGCAATGTCCTAATCAAATTTGATTTGTAACAAACTAAACTGACAATCAATTTCTAAAATCTAAAAGATTCTTAGAAGGAATAGTCAAGTATGTCTTCAACAGAAAGATTTAACTGGGATAATTTTTAATAAAAGAGCACAGACTTTTTTCTTTTTTTTTTTTTCTTTCTTTTCATTTTGTTTATATGAGCAATCACTCCAGAAATTGAGTTGCATTAAGCAGCAGAAGATACACAGGACAGTAACTACCTCTCTCTCTCAGAGTGCTGAGGTTATCACTCTACACACTCTATCAGCAAAGCTTTCACGTCAAACAGGTTTGTTTTCCTTACCTCTGTGTTTCCGAAATGCAGGTCTGCTCTGTAAAGTGACTCTAGGGAAATGGCATCTGGCAGGGGGAAGCCTTTTGGGGTCCACCATCCCTCTTTGCCATCAGTTTCTCACTGTGATCCTTGCAGGTTTCCTCTGAGGCTGTGACAGTTCTGGGTGGGTTTGTTACTTGATGTATTTTAACTGTGACATGTCCCACTGGCCAAAGGCTGCTGCAGAGCTGTGAGCTCAGCATCCTGCACAGGGAAATCAGTTAACAGTGAGAAAGGTAAGAGGAGAATCCATCTCCCTCCTGCCTCCAAGAGAGCAGGCAGAAGTTAAAAAAAAAGCAAAAAAAAAGCAAAAAAAAAAAGCAATAAAAATACAAGATGCTTTTGTAAGTTGTTCATTAGTCAGCAGATCTGACTCTACAAATTTATATATATATATATACATACAGAGAGCAGATCTCTCACGTGAAAAGGTGCCATTTTTTTTCTAAATGGAGTCCCTTTCCAAACTAGAACAGCACTTTAAATAGGTTCCTCTTAAAAAATAAAATAGATAAATAAAAAAACCAACAAAAAAAAAAATAACCCTTTACTGAAGAAATGCACTTTAAATGGTAAGATGAGTACGGCTGTCACTGGCTTTTGAAACAGCCTGTACAGGTGGGTGGCTTCTTGTCAGCCAGAGCCCCAGAGGGAGCGACTGTTGCCAGACCTTTGGCTGCCATCACAGCCCAAAAAAAACCACAAAAACAACAAAAAAACAAACTACCGCAGCTCTACCTCCCGCCCCCGCAGCCCTCTCGGCCTGGCGCTGCCCTGGCAGGCAGCTCAGCCCCGCTGTGGTGCTCCCAGGACCGGCTCCCTCCCCCTGCTGGGGTACTTTCTGTGACTGGCCGAGAAAAAAACCCACCCTCGCCTGTAATTATTGAAACCCCGGCTGCGGGAGGTCAGAAGCGACAGCCGGTCACAGCACAGCAGAGGGACCGTCCGCCTGCGCGGGGCTGAGCCCAGTCAGGAGAGAAGCCCTGAGGATGACATTGCTGGGGGTGGGGGTTGCTTCCAGAAGGGGGAGATGGAGCCCTAGGCAGTTCAGTATTTTTTAAAATTTTTAATTTCTTTTTTAAAACAAAGTTTGCCTGTCCCACATTGATTCTGCTCTGAGCTGGTTTGCAGAGTAACCATTTGTAAGAAAAATTGTGCTGTCACCTTCAACTGTTGACCTATAAACTTGTTAGGACAGGTGTCCTAATGCTCAAAACTGACTTTCACAGTTACAAAATTTCCTGCTGTACTAATTATTCTCTTTTTTTTTTTTTAACAATTACTTTTATTTTTGGTTGCAATCCTTATTTTAAGAAAAAAACATCAGTGTTCACATGAGCCTGCAGTAGGTTGAAGTGTGATCTTGCTGTGTGCAAGTTGTGGCTGTTAGGCTGTTCTTCAGTGGTTTCACAAGCTGCTTCCAGGCTGGTCCTCCCCCCTCACTTTCCCTTTCCTCCTCCAGTGGCAGACAGCAGCTTTCTGGAGGGGCTGCCAGCTCTGGGGCCGGTGGTGTCCAGGGCCAGGAAGCGCTGCTGGAGGGGGAGCAGGCAAAGGGGGCTGGAGAACCAGAGCTGGGGAAGGGGGAAACCAAAATGAGGTAGAGGGGACTGTACAATGGCATTGAAAGCAGTTTGGCAGAAAGCTCTCTCATTGGACAGCTTTAAGAACAATGTGAATGAAAACTTAGCAACTTGGATAGGAATCTTTGAAAATTCTATAAATGTATACTTGAAAATCCTGTTTGTATTAAAAAAACAAAACAAAACAAAACAAAAACAAACCGCATTTTCTTCTTTCTTTTAACACTGTGTAAAAGAACATTATGCATGTGAGTGGTTTGAGAATTAAATGGTTTAATACTCAGATCCTCGTCTGTGTCTTGTAGCTGACTGGTGTGATCTGACCTTGCTGGTCTCTGAGCTAACTGGTGTGATGTGACCTCACAGTTCTCTGTGCTGACTGGTGTGATCTGACCTCCCTGCTCTCTGAGCTGACTGGTGTGATCTGACCTCCCTGCTCTCTGAGCTGACTGGTGTCATCTGAGCCCCCTGCTCTCTGTGCAGCTGCTTCAAGTCCACTGTGGTGCCAGAGCCTGTTCTCTGCTTCAGGCAGCTCTGTGCTGCCTTTCAGCAACATGGGAGAGGCTGGGCAGCACCAGGCTGCTTTTCCTGGCATCTTACCTGACTTCTGTCCTTTTTTTATGAGCTTTAGTCACTTCTGCAGACTCAGCCCTTTTCAGTCTCAGCAGGGGAGACAGCCCCACACTCTCATGGCAGGCCCAGCTTGCCTGGCTGGCAGGGTCAGGAAGACCCAGGCACTGCCTCAGCCCTCCTCTTTTGCCAGTCTTCACCTCCACAGCTCAGAACACAACCACAGAGGCTACAGGAGGAGATGGTTTCTGGAGCTGCACAATGAAGGAAGCCAGCGAGACAGGACGCAGCAAGACAAAACACACCAGCAAGTGCCAGAGTAGGTCAAGGGAGCTAAGAGCTGATTTGAAGCTCTTAGTGATTTCCACAGTGCTCCCCCTTTTTTCCCAAAGCCCCAGCTTCTGCATTACACACAGCTTTGTTCTGAGGGGTTACTCGAGGCAAACACGTCAACACAAAGAGGATAAGTGCTTTACTGGCCTCTGAAGTGCACAGGGGATTGGTCTCCACAGCCCTGTGACACAATAGAGGAGGAGACTCCTTGTCCAAACCACACACCACTTGCAGCACAAACGCAGATGTTCAAACCTTCCTATGGGGGAACAGGAGAGATAATCCTGCAAAACCTCCCACAACTACAGAGATACACCCAGACATCTCCAGAGCTGAACCCAGAAGTGACTAAACATCTCACACCAGCTCTTCCCCAGACTGGCACATGGAAGTTAACTCCCTTGTTGCTTGGCTTGCTGTGGCAATTCCTGCCAAGAGGAAGCCTTTATAAAGGCAAATGTTTCACTGGTTCTACAAAATCCAGAGTAAAATGCACACTGGAGTGTGCCATTTACTGGTGCCTTAGCAGCTGGCTATAAACGTGACATCTGCAACACATCCTGGTGACAGGGCCATGCCTTCACTGGCATCGGTTTTTTATACAGCTGCCCTAAATGCAGAAATCTTACCCAAAAGGTCACCATGTTTGCTTCTGCATCTTGAAGACAACCCTGTCAGAGCTCCTATGACAGTACAGCCACCTTGTGTGGACCAGAGGTCAGATCACATATGGAATGGCAGCAAGCCAGGACACCTCAAGATCTAAGAGTAAACTTGCAGGTGAAAGAACAGATTTTAAGAGTTACAGATACTGATACTTTACCTGTCACAGCTCATGAATTAAGGGATGTTAAGCATGGAACCAGTTTAAATCTTCCTCCTCAAAAAGAGAGATTCACAGCCCCGGCCACACTTGGCTTTCACCAGTGACTGCTCTATGGTTGGACACTCCTGGCAAGCAGGGCTCCAGTGTTTGGTGGGTTTTCTACCTACCAGTTGTTCCCCACAGAGCTGTGTAAGGTGTTTCTGGCCCAGCCAGCACATTTGGTGACTGCTGCTGTTCCACTGACCTCTCCAGTGTGGGGTTGCCCTGCTGGGGAACATAGACTGAAAAAAGAAAGCCTAGGAAGTGACTTCTTGAAAATTGTCCATTCAGAGATCAGTTGGTTACATACAGATCTATAGGTTTTTAATGAGCAGAGTTACAGTTTTAGGGCTGAAAGGGAGGAGGGTTAGATTTAAGAATGACAGCAATACTGGACCCAGGTTTGGGTGCCACAAAAATACTGCTGCTGGAAAAAAAAAATCCAGCTTCTCTTTTAGTGAAGGATGGAGCAGGTGAAGTGCCCTCTGAGCCCTCTCACCTGAGGCAGCAAGGAGAAGCAGTACCCACCCAGCTGGATATTGTCCCTCCCTGCACTTTGCAGCCAACAGTAAGACTAACCACACCCTGAGCAGCCCAGGCTTTGTGGAAATACCCTACTAGCCCTCCCCCCCAGCCTTTTCCAGCAGCAGAAGGGGCGAAGCGGGGCCCCGACAGCCCCTTTAGGAGCAAGGATCAGCTATTCTGCCCATGAAGATGATGGTGTTGAGGGCAGCTTCCCGGATGAAAAGCAGGAAGGGCCTGTTGGCATTGAAGATGATTCTGTTCATGGGGAAGGAGCGGCCGGAGACGACGACGGCTGTCGCAGCCGATGCCTCGCTGCCTTCTTCATTCACCTACCAACGAAAAAAGAAGATGGTATGAACATTTGGGCATTCTGCAAGTCCTCTGGCTTGCCCTCCTTCTCCAGAGAGGGTGGGTACCAAGCTCCCACCTCTCCCCAAAGCTCCAGGTGCAGAGGAATACAGCACCATGGATTTAGAGCTACTTTTTAATACTTTATGTTTAAAAAAAACCCCAAAACAAACAAAGAAACAAGAGGAAGAGGCTCCTAGGACAAAACAAGGCTCACCTCGAGGAAGGCTTTGTGGAAAGCCTCAGATACGTACAGGTCTGTACGACCCCCTGCAATGATACCTGAAATACAGCGTGGAGAAAGTTAAAACCAGGCTTTTATACAGCTGCTCCAGAGAGAACACACTTCAATCCTTCACGGCCTGCATTTGAGCAGAAGGCACGTCTGCCCTAAACCAAAAATATCCTCCACCAACTGCAATTGATTGCTTAACTCCCATGCCCTTAGTGCAAAGCAGGGCTGCGTGTCCATGATGGGACTGGAGCACAGAGTCCATCTTTGACTGCAGCAACATCAAAGGCTTTCATGTCCTCGTTCCACATGTGCTGCTGCACTTCCTGTTCTGGCGCCTGCAGAGGAATTGGCACCTCCCACCTCCACCCTGCATCACCCCATCCCATCTGACTCCCATCTGACCTGGGAGTCTGGCATTTTCTGGACTGAAGAGATCTTCCAGCCCCATTTTTCTCAGCTTCTCCTTGACACTGAAGTTGTCCTCAACGCGGAAGCGAGGGAGGTAGACAAAGAGGGAGACCTCTGTCATGGAGTCTATCCAGTCCTGCAGCTTCTCCGACGTCAGGTCTCGCTCCACGTCCGCCAAGGGCGTCCTGGCGTTGGGCAGGACCAGCACCATTGTGATATCGTCCCCTTTGTAAGGCAGCTCCAGCACCTGGACTTTGTCCTCGGGGACGGACACGTGGCGGAATTTGGACTCTTGGTACATAATTGGGATTTTGCAGGTCTCACCATTGACTTTATGAAATAAATCCAGTTTTGTGTTTTGAGCTGGGAACTGCGACTTCCAGTGCCCCTAAAAGGGACAAGGGGAAGACAAACATGAGCACCTTGTTTTCCCCAGGGACAGGGGCTGCTCCCCCAGTTTTGTTAGCCATACCTTAAAATAAATGGTGTTGACCAGGACCAAGACAGTGAGCTCATCAATACTTTTTTCCGGGATCACTTCTGTAATGCGGTTCTCTGTCTTATTAGCCACCCACTCATTAATGATCTGTCTGGACAATTCTGGCTTCTCCTAAAGGAACAGACCAAACAAAGGTTAAGGGCTTTGAACACCTCTTTGTATCACATCTGCAAGAGACAGAGCAACAGAGGAGATTAAGTATCCTCACACTGCTCCCACATAAGACGGCAGCATTTAGAAATGAGAAGTGAGTGTGGTTAAGGTGAGCTGGGACAGGAGCAGCTGCATCCCATACTCCCTCCTGCCTTCACTGATGCCCATGCACCCAGCACAGGGTATTATTCCCTGTGCGCAAAACACAAGGACAGAGCAAAAGCAGAAGGATGGGGGAGGGACGTGACAAAACCAACCAAAGCAATAAAAACAAGAGAATCAAATCTCAGGTAGTTCAAACTCACTTTGAAGTTCAAGGGCCAGAGTTTCGCTCCATAAACTATTTCACTGATGTTCTGGTAAGTCTCATTAAAGATCAGAGATTTCTCCCCGAAGAGGCGGTTGGCTGACACCAGCTCTGAGGATTTGTTGGCTTTCTTGTAAAGCCGACAGTTGAGCTTGGCAAAGAAGAAGTGGATCTGGTCAGAAGTCTTTTCTGAAATGGTGTCAAATCGAAAGACCTGGAGGAGTCAAACAGTGGAAGGAATCCATGAACAAGTTCCTGCACACTCACAGCAAGGGAGGAAAGAAGCCTTTGCCTGCTGCTCAACAGCTTAAATCACAGAGCCAAGAACTTTGCTGGCCCTCAGAGCTTCCACCTTTCATGTTTAATTTGGATCCCAAATCTACCTGCATAAAATCAACACATCACCAGCCCAAGACCTACCCAAGAGGAAACTCCAGCTCTTGCTCAGTGAAGTTCCTTTCCTAGAGCTGTCAGCAGGGCACCTGCCTGGGTCTGCCTCTCTGCTGCTGTTCCCCACCCACTTCTGTTGCCCCCGCTGTCAGGGGAGGAGTCATCATTTTGTTTATGTGTGTCTCTCATGTGGGTGTTAGAGATTCTAGTCTGGCATATGAAGCAAAAAGCTTCCCCTAGCACTGTTAGAATTAACAGAGTTTATGCCCAGTGTTCACAATCCCCTACCACACCCAGCAAGAGCCTCACATGAGATAAGCGTTGTGCTGCCAGGGTCTGGAAGCAGCTCTCAGGTCAGCGCAGGTCACAGAAGGACTTACAAAGTTTGTGCTAAATCCTCCTGTGATGATGCAGCCAAGGGCTGCTCCTTCCCAAGAGCAATTCTCACGGCCTGTTGAGTAATTCTGGTACATCTTATCTATTTTTGCAGGGAATGGGAAGTGATTGTTTTAAGGGTAGATTTCTGCAGCACAGTGAATTTTTTCTTATCTCTTCCTGGCTGCCAGATGGAAAGACAGTTACAATTTGTCTGCTACCGTCCAACCTCAGGGCTTTAAGGCACGGAAAATCCCACAGCACATTGCTCCACATGAACATCTAAGATCTCTGGCACTGTTTTCTACAGGGCAGTGGTGGTGTTACTGGTCCTTTTGTAGGGAAAAGGGGGGGGAGATTAGGATTGCAGCTCTGCATCCTGGAGGGCCCAGGGAGAGAAGGGTTCCCTTGCAGTGGGAAGGGCTGGCCAGAGGGGAAGGTGCAAGTGAAGATTTTGGAGATGAGATACACCGCTCTTCCCAGACCGTATGGATAACAGCAGGAGACACCAACATTACTTATGCCAGAGGCAGGATTTGTAAGGCCAAGGACAGCAGCAATGGGGACAAGCAAAGCAGCTTGATTAACAGCTCCTCAGTGCAAGGAAAAAGGCCCTTCCAGGCTGTTATTGACCCATCTGAGGAAGGTACAGGCAGAACTAAACCCCACATGGCAGACGAGTGCACTCACACTTGTGGGGTGAGCAGGTCTGCCAGAGAGAAGGGTTCTTGGACAGACCTGGGAAGCTCAGGCCTTTGCTGTGCTGCTCTAACCCTGCCTCAGTAGCTGTTCAGTTGTGGTGAGCTCTCAGAATGCTCTCACACTCACTACAAAGGGGGCCATTGAGAACTAACTGAGCTTCCTGTGCTCTGGCAGGGTGGTAAGAGCCCTGGAAGCTGGGTGGATTGCAGGGTGTCCTATGTGTCTTACTTTTGTTCCAAGGGAGGGTGAGGGAATGTGAAAAAGAGCCTCTCCCCAAGGGACTTGCTATCATGTCTCTTCCTGCATAAGAAAAGGCTTAGCAACCTGCTCAGCTACGTGCTTGACCAGTCTGTCATAAACACCGTTCCCAATCCCTTCCCTCATCTCCCAGATGGGTTTCCCTTCCTCCAGATGAAAACAAGCCTCCCAAACCCAGGAAGTCCACCCTGCATGCTGGATCCAAACAGGGAGTCAGCAGAAAGATCCCGTCTCTAAATCCAGAGACAAGCAACCCCTGTACTTCCTTCCCAGAGGCTTACTTAAATAAAGGTCTCCCAAGCCAGGGAGCCAGCCCGACTCAGAGCAAGTCCTTTAGGAGCGATAGGCCACTATCCCATTTGCTGTCTGTGAGATCCCAGTGGCTGGAAAAGGCTGGGGAAATGCCACTGACCTCCATGAGCTGCTGGAGGGTGCTACCACAAGCTCCGAGCTTGGTCATGGCAAAGGCTGTGGAAATGCTGAGGGGCGACATGAAGATGTTTTCCCCATTGTCCTTGGAGTCGGCCAGGTGCTTGTAGAAGACAACAGCAAAGCGTGAGTTGGCCTTAGACAGCTCCCAGACCCGGGGGTTAGTGAACTCTGGGAGCTTGCCCTTTGCAGTCTCTTGGCCCTCACCGTCCTGGGGCTTCTTGTCAGGGTTGCGATAGATGCAGATGGGGTTCACGGGGATGTCGCGGGGCTTGGCGGAACAGACGTCTTCCACGACATAGTGCTCGGGGGCAGCCAGGCCCCAGACACTGAAGAGACACACCACCAAAAGATGCATTGTCCTGGAAGCAGAAAGAGAGAGCTCCAACACACTCGTCCTCCCAGAAAAAACACACTGCTGCCACAGCCTGTGGGCCCTGTTCCAGCCAGCATCAGACTGATAGAAGCCTCATGGTCCTCTCCAAACATCCTTTTATCTGGAGCTGCAGGATAAACCAGGAGGACAGACAGACAGACACCACCAGCAGGACATGCATGCCTGTGAACCCTTCTTTTAGAAACATTACACTCAAAATGTGTTCTATCAGAGCCCTGGTGCTGTTATTGCTTCTGTACAGATCCTATTTGTCCTTCTCACTGGGAGAACCCTCAGGTACACCCCAAGCTCCACAGATCAGTTGGCCTTAGACAAAATGGTTTTGACTGTCCCCTTTTGCTTTTCCCTGGGGGAAGCTCTTAATTTTCCTGGTGCCTTTTCTCCCCTCCTCTGTCCCCTTTGATCACTGAGTGTGCTTTCAGGCCCACCTCAACTTTATACTAATAAAGTTATTGATGCAGGAAATGCTAGAGCAGGGAAGTGATAAAGAGGAGGTCTCCAGGGGAGTGGCTCCCTCCATCCATTAAGCATCTTTAATCCCTAAAAAGTGTATTTTATAAGCATTTAAAGGGGCAGCTGGTGCATCACAGCTATTTGTGTCCAAAGTTCACAGCACCTCAGTGCAAGCTGACTGTCCCTGGTACCAGACGAGGGCAGTCAATGTTAAACCACCATAACCATGAGCCATCAAGAGTAGGTCTTTCTTTGCAAATCTCCCAGTGAGGCAGAAAACATTTCTATTTGCCACCTCTGCTACAGCAGGGGATCTGCACCAGCTGTGGCAGCAAGGCCTCACCAGCCATCCAAGGGCTACTCCAGCAGTGCACAAGTTTTCCTGCACACTGTGGTTTTGAAATGTCCTTTACATGACTCCGTGTGGGGTTTGTTCACGTATCCTGTGGGAGGAAGCTCACAAACAGCAGCCACAGCAGCTTGGGAAACAACTACTGGAGAGGGCTGGCAGCCTGCCCAGGACCTGCCTGCCGTGGAACACTTGGTCAAAAGAAGTGTTTAACTGGGGTAGGTCTCCGCCTGCCCCCAAGTACTCACTGCCACAGCTACCCAGTGCTGCCTCCTGAGTAACTACAGATCAGCTTCATTTCACACTGGTGACCTCTGTCTGCAGTCTTGCCAGAGCCGGTGGGCCAGCACCTGGGGGAGAAAAACAGGAGCAGCGCAAGGGCTGATCTGAGATGCAGATCAGACCTCTGGGATCTTTAACAACCCCCTGCTCTTAGGCAATGACTTCATCAGTTCCTCTGCAAAACCAGAGATTACCTCATTTGGCATCAAGACCATATCAGGCCCCAATGGGCCCTTCTTTAGCACTAACAGCATAGCAACAAGTACGGCAAGAAAACATGCAGAACAAGACGTACTTGCTCAGGCCACGGCCACTGCTCTTGCTGGCAGCAACAAACATTACCTTGCAAAAGTTTTAGAAGGGATGCAACACTACAAAGAGGGAGGAGAAAAAAAAAACTAAGATGGGAGGGAAGTCAACCACATACAGAAACAAAGCCCAACACCCAGGGCAGAAGGGCAAGAGAAAGGAAAGCTATTCAGACAATTGGAAGTACTCCAGGAAGTGCTGCTCTTCCGAACCTTTCACTCGTACAGGAAAAATCAGCCAGGAACAAGCCAGGCACACTTCTGTGCTCAGCAGCCCTAGGGCCAGGACCAGAGTGGCCCTTCACTGCCTGCCAGCAGCCCTCCCTCACCCACACTCAGTTCTGCCCGACTCCAGCAGCTCTGACATGCTGGTCCCACTGCAGAAAGGACAGCCTTGGTGCCCCTGCCCCATCACTTTGCTCATCTCCAGCAAAAGGCACATCCACATATGTATGCTGCCCTGCCTGACAAACACAGCTGCCTGCTTCTGTTGAGAGGCAGGTCGTGGTGTCTGTTGACACACAAAGTGCTGCTCACCTCACATTCAAAACCCGAAGTAGGAGAGTGGGGAGAGCACCTCCTCTTCATCCTGTCCTGATTCAGTGGGAAACACTCCCTGTTTTGACTTCACAAGTTGACTCCATCAACTTAGAGGTGATACAGGACTTCACATTAACACCTTCAATTTACCAGCCACTAAGACTGACTTAACTCCTGACATGCCCTTCCTTGCCTCTTGCAGGAAAGAGCCCTCGCTGTTTCTTAGGGCAGCTCTTTGCCATTGAACTTGGCCAAAACCCACTCCTCCTCCCTCCACAGCTCCTCAACACTCCCTCTGCCCCTGCAGCACCACCACACACTCCAGATGTCAACTGCTTTTGTCTTGGAAGGATCCCAAGTGTTACTGCAACACCACTGCCTGAGAGGGATTACTGGCAAGGAACAATGTAAAAATGAGAAAGGGCTCTTTTCTTTCTGTTCCACTCCTATAGGAAGTGTAGAAAGACAAGAAACAAGTTGCTGATTCAGCTCAAAATGAGAAGGCTCTGGGGCAGTATAGAGAAACTCCTCCATCCCACGCCTGCTGTGCAACACAACTGGGCTCCAGCCAGCACAGCCCATTCCCAGTCCTCTCTCATGGCTGCACGTAAGGTCAAATGGCTGGGCTTGCAGATCCCCAGCCTGTTCTCCAACCCTGCTATTGGACCCACCAGGGCTACCTGGGGTGGCCTGAACTGCCCACACCACCTGTGCAGTTTGCCAGAGAGCCAGCAAATGTTAAATAGCTCAAACCATTTTGAGATGGACTCAGGCTCTGGAGAATAAAAGCCTTCCCTGTCCCCTCACACACCGAAACCAGAGTACAAAGCAAATCAGCAGTGCTCTTTTACAGCAGGGCAAGAGATCAGGGATTACTCAGGACAACCTGACCTTACAAATCGCTCTCCACACCATGAAACATTGCTACATGTTGGGGATAAAAGTCAAGCATGACACTTGAGTGAGCTGTACAGAAACCAGCCTTCCTGAGAGCTAGGATGGGAAGGCCCTCTCAAAATGGCTCCTTGGCTCTACATCCAGAGTGAAAAAACACTCTGGCAGCAGCTAAAATTCATGAGCTACTACAAAGGGAAAAGAATCCATCACAAGAAATTAAATGAAGACAAGCAGAATCTGTTTCTCTTACCTGCTACTGTACCTCCAGCCTTCTGCTTTTAGGGTGTAAAAGCAAATCGTTAGGAGGACAGGCAGTCTTGCTTGAACACAAACCAGTCCAAAGCAGCTTTCCCACTGGATTTCTGTGCTCAAGCAGAGCCAAGCTGAAAACAGGGG